>BRDA01034629.1:0-15470 GCA_036984385.1 Crenuchus spilurus | reverse complement strand
ACCCCAAAGTGGCTCAATAATATTTAGACACAAAGACTTGCTGTCTTGGTCACAGATGCGCCAGCAAGACGTGCAGCAACAATTTGTCCTCTTTTGAACTCTGGTATGTCACCATAATGTTGTGTGCATTGTAATATACTATATAACTGTGCTCTTACCTGCTAACTGAACCTTCACACTCTGCTCTTACTGGTGCAATGTGACATTAATGAAGATTGGCCACCAGACTGGTCCAATTTAGCCATGAAACCTCCCTCACTAACATGACAGCTGTTTCACTTTCATTGTCTAACCCCTGTATATATATATATATATATATATTTCACTGGGGACATATTATAAAAAACTGATTTTTGAGTGTTTGTTCAGATACATTTGAGTGTCTGGAGTGCCTACAAGCCCACATGCTGTGAAATTAGACAAGCAAGTCAGTTTTTTGTGGGTGGCCTGTGTCAGAAAATGTGAATATATGAAATTCAAGCTGTTCAGATTTGGCTCCCCTTATTAGTCAATAAGGTGATTAGAATTAGTTTCACCTCCATCTGGGCATCTCCACCCATGGCTCAAGTACTATGCCTAGCCATGTTATTTTTGCAAGCACGTGTTTTCCTAACAATTGATACTGTTATGTGTTTCTTTGACTGTTAAACAGTTGAGGTAATATATGGGTGATGTAATAGAACGGTGTCAGTGCTACTTGCTACTGGAATCACAATAATGTTAATTTAGTTTGTTAGATGTTTGCCTGTAAGATGATGAACATCTCAGCAACTGAGTAATATGAGAGTGAACTGAGATGATGGGAATTTCTGCTAATTTGACAGAGATTCAGACAGATTGATTTACTGTGGCTCTGTGCTGACTGATTGCTACCTGGCTCAGTTCCATATGCACTGGACTTGTGTTGGTGGGACACTCTTATAAGGGTTGTATTATCTGGCTCAGTTGCTGAAGTTATCAGATTTCTCTTGTACAAGTGAGATAGTGCTGGGAAGTTGACTCCAAAATAATATTTATTCAACCACGAGTTAAAATATTTTATTCAGCTAGAACAAGAATACTGTACTGGACTATATTTATTTTTCACTATAGTCACTCAGTACTGTACAGGGGTGCATTTCCCAAAACATTCTTAATGCTAAGTACTTCATAACATTGTACTTACGAACATTCGTAAATTTACTAGTGTTTCCCAAAAGCCTTCGTAACCAACGTCGTACTTAAACTTGTTTGTAAATCTACGAGTGGTCTGACCCTCTCGTAACTCGCCAAGTTGTTCTTAACTTGAAGTTCACGTGCAGTTCTGTCTGAAAAACGAAAGAGGGCGCTGATCATCCTTTGAAAAACACAACTGAGCACACGCGTGTATATACAAACAAGAATTCATGAACATTTAAATTTTCTTTTGAAGGCGTTATTGTGTCACGTAAATTAGAGCCAGTGTCCTTAGTTCAATACTGCACATACATGTACTTAAAGTTGAAATTATTGTTTTCCTGAAATAAAAAATACTGAGATTGCTTAAAGTACAATATATTATTTATTGATATACACATATAATTATATAAATGCAATGGGTTTTTTTTCCACTGTAACAGTCGTAGTAGTAAATTAATATATTGTGTCCCAAGCAATGGTTACAAATTAGCCTACTAAGTCAACTCTTAACCAATCAAATTCACTGAGTAATCATGGACACGTAACCAAGACAATTTGCCTATAGGTAGGCTTGGCATGCGATGGACAGCAACTGCAAGTTAATTTTTTTTTTTTTTTTTTGCATGTATGTAGTGTAAATACTTTTTTGATGTTTGGTTTTATAATTATTGTTTACATAACAATTCTTTTGTGGCTTAATAATGAAAAAATGTATGTAAATCGGTGGTTCAGTTTTTGACTGGCCGGGCCTATTTGGCCCAATCCTCTTCATGATTAAGTAATGAGTTTTTTTTTGTTTTGTTTTGTTTTGTTTTTTAATAGGGTGAAATATAAAACAGTCAATCAAATCAGAGGTCATTTCCATATTAGTTTTAAAATCACAGTAGAAGTCTGTTTAAATCTAAGAGATAATAAGACATTGACATTAATAAAGTTATGGTTTTGGTGCATCAGCCACACAAACACCATGTGTGGATTTCAAGGGAAAAAAATCAAACACAAGAAAAATATAGGATATGAGCCTTTCAATAACTGAATAATAAGTCATGGGTTCAAAGGGTTAAAAGAAAAAGAAGATGAAGCAAATGGCCGCTGGAATGGAAAGGATGAATTGAAAGACAGATAGGGGTGGTTAGAAAGGACACAAGGCAGGGATAAATAGAAATAATGGTGCAAATGGCTAGAACGTGAGGGAACAGGATAAAGGGATGGGTAAGAGGGGGAGAGAGACACAAAGAGAGAAGGAGGGGGAGAAAGCCTCTTTTTGACATTTTCAGATCCCATTTATTGGCCGTTCCATTAAACTTTCATCGTCTGCTAAATTTGCTGCTGTCAGAAAGCTAAAAATCAGATTGTGCACAGTAAAAGAGCACCGTAAATGTCATCCGAAATTCTGACACTGCACTACCACCATCATTATATTACGTTAGTGTATATAAGGAGACATTATATATATATATTTTTTTTTTATCATGTACTGATTCATTGCATATTTGCCTTATGATGCAGGTGTAAATGTTTCTAGTTTTTCTTTCTTATGAAAAATGTCTAATATACATATTTACAGTTTTGCTTGAGCGTATCTGCTTTCTGCTTAAATTTGAATTTTTCACTTAAGTCCTAAAAGTAGATAAAGAGAACAAATCAGACAAAAGTATTAGACTTGGTGATTTATTTTTTGAGGAAAATGATAGAATAGTACATGTCTGTGAGTGGCAAAAGTATATGAAACGTTAGGATTTGTATATAATAAGAAGGTAAAATTTGACTCAGGTGTTGTCAATCAATGGGGTGTGATTGTGTGCAAAGTGTAATCTTCACAAAACATGTTTGTGGAAGTGTATCATTTCACAAACAAAGCAGATTTCTAAGGACATCAAAAGAAGAATTGTTGGTGCTCATCGGGCTGGAAAATGTACAAAACAGTCTCTAAAGAGTTTAAATTCCACCATTCCACAGTCAGACAGATTGTGTACAAATGAAGAAAATTCAAGACCATTATCATCTTCTCCAGGAGTGTTCGACCAACAAAGATCACTCCAAGAGCAAGGCGTGTAATACTCAGCGAGGTCACAAAGGACCCCAGGGTAACTTCTAAACTACTGAAGGCCTCTCTCACATTGGCTAATGTTAATGTTCATGAGTCCACCATCAGGAGAACACTGAACCACAATGGTGTGCATGGCAGGGTTGTAAGTTAAAACCACTACTCTGCAAAAAGAACATTACTACCTGTCTGCAGTTTGCTAAATATCACGTGGACAAGCCAGAAGGTTATTGTGGATATATATAAATCTTTTTTGTTTTACCCCCCTGGAGTCTTAGAGTTTGTCCAACACTCTGATGTAATCTGACCTGCTTCCACTTTTTTACAAACCACACTCATCTAAAATAATTTCTCTTATCGGCGTTTTGTTCAGAACAAACTCAGCAACAACAGTGTTAGAGCAGTAAGAGTGTCATAAAAATATTTTCAGATGTGCTGATTTATTGTGAAAAAACACACTCTGAACATTTCTAGCCAAGACTTTTGAGCTCAGAACTGAATAAGCATAGGTGTTGGCTACACCCTGGTCATTACGGTTTTTAGAAATTTTAGAAATGTGGTTTTATTTCTAAAGCTTTACAAATGTGAGTTGACACTGTGTTTCACTCATTCAGTGAGAGTTATATACGTGTTTTTGCTGAATTTTGGCTTTTTTTTGGCACATTTTGTCCCCACCAGCAAGTACGCAGACTCCAGAAGATTACTTGAGAATCGTTATGTTTGGTAATAGGAAAACACTAAATTTCAGCAAAAGACCTCATAAAAAGTCATAAAAACAGCATCTCATCTGTGAAACATGGTGGTGGTAGTAGCATGGTTTGGGGCTGTTTTGCTGCATCTGAGCCAGGAAAGCATCATTGATGGATCAATAAATTCCAAATTATGTCAGCAAATTTTGTCCATGAGATCATAAGAAAATGGGTCATGCAAGTAGACAATGACCTTAAAACACCTTAAAAAACAAGTCGTTTTACTAAAGAATGATTCAAATAGAATAAACTTAATGTTTTGCAATGGCCAGGTGAAATTGATTCCTCAAAGCTGTTGTGCAGGAGTGATAAACAATTCCTGAAAATATTTAGTTACTGCCGTTGTGTAGTTATTGTAGATATATTAAGCCTTTTTAATCTTCAGAATCTTTGGAAAGTTATACATTAATACAGTTCAGGTAATTACGTTTGTGTTGTATTGTTCTATAACACTGTGTTTAATAGTCAAAATAATCACTATATTATAAGCGTACTCAGCTCTAGTTCTACTATAGTTTATTGAGTCTACTCAGCAGTCTTAGAGAGCTAGAAACATTCTGAGCACTGGTCCATCAGGAACTGTTCACTCTGTCTCTCATCTGATATCCTTTTTTTCCCAAACTGCTGGAAGAATGGGATAAGGAGGTCTAACCTTACCCAGTCCGCAGAGAGGGCAGAGTGAGTGGGGGAGAATTACAGGGACCTCCATGCCTGTTAGTGACTAAAGACTCATATATGATCCAACACCTCAGGTCAGTTCCTTCTTTTCTCAGTGGGATGTTTATATAAGGAGCTTCAGCTACCTGTCAGTTCATTTAAAATCCTTCCCCCACAGCCTGGACTTCCAAAGCTATATGCTTTCAATCAATCTTTGTTTAAACTCAGGAGTATATTGAGGAAGAATCGCCATTTTTATGATATAGGCAATTCATATTCTTCAGAAAATTTTAATGGATTTCAAAAGATAATTTGTTGCAAAATTAAAGGTAAAAACATTTTCACGTTCTATGAAGTTTTGAAGTTTTTTTATGATGATCTTTATTATATAAGCATATCCTCATTTTTTCTTGTAACGATCTTTATTATATAAGCATTTCATCATTTTTCCATCACTTCCACTCATTTTATTTCTACGTTTTATTGCATTCTCTCCTGGTGGTTCAGCATCTGGACTGCTTTTCTGCTCAAATTCTAGACCATAATAATCTCAACAAACTTCACTTCTTATACTGGTAGATGTTAGCTGTATTTAAACCCACTGCAGCTTAGCAAGGAACCTGAGTGCTTTCATATGTTTTTTTCACTTCTTCTCAGATTGTTATTTGCTAGGCTAATATTGCTTCTACTTGAGTTGTTATTTCATTCCATAATAATTTTACCTGATATTTAGACTGCTGTGTAGGGCTTTTTATATCATTTGGACAAGAGACCTCTACAGAAGTCTAAATATCAAGTAAAAATGGATCAAGCAGTCAAGAAATATGATACATACTGGCACTCACTAGAACTAGTATAAAGGAACAGGAACAATCTCTAAAACCAAAGACTAGAACTGTCCAGACTATGGCCATCACTGTAGTTCTTTATGGATGTAAATGCTGGACAATTGATGTCTTTGAACTTTGGTGTTGGAGAAAATTTTGAGAGAACGTTGGACAGCAAAGAAAATAAATAAATGGATCTTTCACCAAATCAGACCTCACCTTTCACTAAAAACTCACTTAATTAAAAATATATTTATTACTGGAGCAGTTGAAGAGGATGGCCAGCAACAAGATGGATGGATACAATTTGACGAATCACGAACGATCCATTCAGCAACCTGAAGACCCCAACGGAAGACAAGATATTCTGGGAAACACGATCTATCACCAGGAATCAGAATCAAGTTGACATCACTTAAAAGTCTCTCGCTCTTTATGCACTGTAGATAGAGGACCCTTTCCCCTGTTCTGCTGAAGCCCTTTAGCATAAACAGAACCGCATAGCACTGGCTCTCACAGTAGGTGCTCTATGCTATAGTAGTGAGTTGAACACCTGACATAGCATGAAAGTTCTGTACAGACTTAACTTTATTGAAACAGTCAGGCAGTTTTAACAGAGCCACTCTCACTTGAGAAGCCTTGAGATGACAGATTTCATGCTGTCTGCAGCCACAGCGGGGTTGTGGAATAGTGACTCTGGTCCATGGACCCCGCAGAAGGCCTGATCCAGGATAACTTTTTAATGCAGTACTTTTGACTGCCAGCATTTTTTTAGTTGAGAAGAGAGAAAAGAGAAAACCTCTCAAGAAACAACTTCAATTTCATGGGCGTCCACTGGCTAAAACTGCTGCAAAAATAACTTATATTAGTTATCCAGTTCAAGAATGCATTAGGAATGCACTTCAGTAGGTTGTTTTATTATCATCATCAATATTTAAGCATATTTAAGATTAACCTGGTTAATCTCCACTATGTCGTCATGTATTGATGAACAAATTCAGCTTAATTGGTGGAAAGTAACACATTACATTTACTCTTAATACTGGAATAAATAAAGATGTTTCATTCATAGTACATTTACTTTTCATTTGTTTATTTTTTTGGTAAAATGTCTTTACTAATTTTAATCACAGTAATGGAGTTTAAAGAAAAAAGAGAGACAGAGGATACCAGCACACACAAGGATCATACTTTAGGCACTAAAATCCATCTTGTCATCAACATTATGTCCATATTAAGAATTCTGGGTCTAATGGGAAAAAAAACAAATGCATTTTTGTCTTATTATGTCAATTTACTCAGTATTTTCAGCTTATGTATAACAAAAATAATTTCACACATTTTTAGTACAATTTCTTGCTACAAATTGATCAGAGATATTTAGGAGAGAAAGGTTTGTAGGGCAAAACATTTCAGGTTTGAAACATTTTTGTTTGTCGCAGAGCTTGACAGATGCGATGTTCAAAAAGTTCATTAATTTTCCTCAAAGACTGGAAAAGTTTAGACACCAGCTTCCTAATATGAGCATAACAAGGCACCAATATAAAGATGGCACCAAGAGAAAGATTTTTGTGATGTAATGAAGATTTTGTTATCTTCGTTACTTTAGTTAAAGAAATCAGCTTCAGCTCAATAATCACTTTCCACAACGTCCAGTCTGAGGAAGCCGGTCCTGTGCTTCTTTACTGCTTTATATTTACTTTGATATTTCAGAATTAAAATATGATATTTGATAGACCAGCTGCTCACCTATATCCACTGCTTGGCAATCAGCATTCACCTATATCTACCTCTGCCAATCTCTAACTCTTATCATTACCCACCACCATCAATTACACTGAAGTAGAAATGGACTCCTGCTAGCAATAATCAGACTGATGCTTCCAGGCTGATGCACTTGTAATTTGACCACAGATGGATGAACATATCACTTTTATTAATATCATTATTGTTTTGCACTACAGCACAATGTCACTTAACTGATGATGTAAATTTCTATCAGTAGTTTGATCAGAGGAGGATGGATCCCCTTTGTTAGTCTTGGTTCCTCCCAAGGTTTTTTCCCTTGCCACTGTCACCTTTGGCTTGCTCGGATTGGGTTTTGATTCAAATTCTGATACTAATTATGTAAAGCTGCTTTGTGACATCATTCATTGTAAAAAGCGCTACATAAATACATTTTGATTGATTGATTGATGTGTTAAACGTAAAAGCAGCTTCATGTTTTTTTTTCTTAGATAGCTAATATATGTAAAGTAATTGACATTAACAGAGGAATCTCGTTTTTTTTACTCTTAGTCAGTCTTTTTTGAGTCGGAACAATGTGTTTTGTTTTAGTTTAGCTTGTACATGAACATATACTCATATATTTCCAGACTCTGAAGTTGAGTACAAAAAAATGTTACTGGTAAGATGGCACTGTATCTCCAGCACTTCTAAGTAATCTCAGCTAGCTCAGGCATCTGCCAGGTGATCCATCAGAACTGGGGATCCTGCACTTTCCTCCTAGCACAGGAGACCTGTGTTAGTCTGCACCCTCCAAAATGTCAGGGACATTACAAATAGGGAGAGTCAGTGGATGGGCAGGTCCATTTGGTACACACATTGAGGAGAAAATTGGGTAAAAAACAAAAAACAACAACAACAAAAAAAAAAAAAACAGTGACATAACCAACATTAAAATACATGAAAAACTGGCTGTGTCCATTTATTTTTTATTAAATTTTTTATATTTGAATTTTAAATATATATATATATATATATATATATATATATATATATATATATATAGCCTACCTGGAATTGTCTCTGCACAGTAAATCTGCCAGTGTTAAATCAACACTATTAGAGTTAAATTAACACTGGGAGTGTTACATTTTGACACCCTCAGTGTTAATTTAACTCTAATAGTGTTGATTTAACACTGACATATTTACTGTGTGGTATTCATTTAAAAATCATATTTTATTTATTTGCTATTAACAGATTATTGTTCTTTATTCAGACGTTCACAGTATAACCACAATACATTTACTTAAGTAGGAATTCTGGCACTTTTTCCATCCTTTGTTCCTCACTCATATCAGTGTAATTAAGATGAGTAAGACCCGTGATATCACATATTGCATCACGTCTGAAGATCCAGTCTTATCTCGTGGAGAGATTGCGTCTTAGTGAATGATCACTTCCATAACAGCATTAAGTCTGTTTGCAAAGCATGTTGATAAAATCTTTTAATCTGTGCAGCGTCTCTGCTTCATCGGTGACACAGAATTATTCTTTTTGAACGCAGTGGGGCTGAAAGTGTTGGCCTGCTGTGTGTAAAGGGAAGGTGCCCTGCAGTCCTGCAGAACCTCAAAATAATCCACTCCAATACCCCCCCCCATGCTTTTAGAAAAGTTAGAGGAAAGTCCTTCTACTCCAGAAGCGTAGCCTACTGCAGTGAGAGGCACCGTGGAAGAGAATGTGAGTTGGAGACAGATAAAATTCCGGTTCAGTCCAAAAGTGACCCTGGCAGCAAACTCTTTGCTCAGTTGCTCAGTAATCTCACTTTAATTAACTTTATATTTTATTACATTATTCTCATAAATCTAATATATAATAACACATAAAATTGCCTCAGTCAGCACTGTATATGAGTTTTATAAAAAGGGTATATCCACAGCATATATCATGACTTCTTGTCCTTCATTACTTAAATATGACCTTGGGTTCAATGGTGTAATTATGTATAGTACGTTTTTACAAGACTCAGCCATCATAAAAGAAATGGAAAGAAATTCAGATGAAGTATGAGCCTGAACATTAATCGAGTATGAGGAAAGTTTTTTTTTTTTTTTTTCTTACTTCCTTTAAATTTGTGTATCTAAGGCACGGAAGCCTGCCCCCTCGGTGATAACTAAGCACTCTGGCAGCTCTAGCTAAAGGCATCATCGTTAATCAAAAGCGGGCCATATGAAGCTGCTGTGGTACATTCTTGGAAAGAGCTTCATCAAGGGTTCTTGACTGAGTTGTTGAGTTCTGGATACAGCCATGCGGCCTGAAGTGCCTTGGCAGCACGGCAGGAATATTTAAGGACTTCTGGACACTCCGATAAGAGCTGAGGCAGTGCTGCAGAGGAACATTACCTCTAATCTATTACCACAAGGTCATGGGTTCAAATCTCTATACGGTGCATGAAGAAAATGAGTGTTAAAGGGAACCTTCAGGTTCTAATGTGGCTGACTCTCAACTAAAATGTGCAGGACAATGTCATATGTATATGAGCTCCTAGTAGTGGATGTGTTCACATATTTAATAACATTTGTTTTCATTTAGTAGATCAGTAACAACACCTAAGGTCCAAACCTCGCATGTAACTGTATATTAGTGCTTGTGTCTAAGCATAATACTTCACATTTTATTCATTCGCACAGCTAAAGCTCATCTGAAACTCTTGAGAAACAGTATCAGTAGTGGGACCAACAATGTTGGGCGAATGTGATACAAAGTAATGAAAGTGAAAGTGCAAAGCGGCAGCCTATAGAGTATACACAACCGGAAGCGATCATACACCTGCCGTACTGCATCGAGCACTGGGGGGGGGATCACTCAGGACAGAGTGCCAATCATATGTTGGCATACACATTTATTCTCACACACCAGGGTCATTTACAGGTAATTCACCTAACCTCCATGTTTTTGGACTGTGGGAGGAAACCCACACATACACAGGGTAAACATGGAAACTCCTCCCAGATGGGGGTTTGAACCCAAGACCTCAGCACTGAGAGGCAAACGTGCCAATCACCAATCCACCGTGCCACTCATTTTACATTTAGCAATGTCATCAGCACAAGTCTATTATTGGCTAAATAAACCTGTCCATCAACACAGACCACAAGACTCATCTCTGTTTACACTGATCTCTTCAGTCACATCATAAGCCCCGCCTCTCAGCTTCAAATTACTCCATCTCAATCCCCATATGCTCCGCTAAGGAAAAAAGTACTTGTACTATGGATGAAAAACCACGTGGCAGTCAAATGAGATGTAATTATGAGAAACAAAAACAAAAAGTTACACTGGTTGAAGATGAAGAGGGATGCAACGATAGTAAAACTAATAAGTGATGCCAAATATTGTCTACAACACACTCTCATCTCACCACTAGTCTCATCTCATTATCATATTATCATTTGATACAAAGTAAGGTTGGACTTCTAATAAACAACCTACCTCATTACCTCATTGGGGCGGCACGGTGGCTTAGTGGTTAGCACGTTCGCCTCTCAGCGCTGAGGTCTTGGGTTCGAGTCCACATCTGAGCGGAGTTTCCATGTTCTCCCCGTGTCTGCGTGGGTTTCCTCCGGGGACTCCGGTTTCCTCCCACAGTCCAAAAACATGGAGATCAGGTGAATTGGCTGCTCTAAAATGACCCTGATGTGTGTATGTCTGTGTATGTCCATGTATGTATGCCCAGATATGGTTGGCACTCTGTTCTGGGTGATCCCTCCTAGTGCTCGATGCAGTCCTCCAGGTGGACGGTCACTTCCAGTTGAGAATACGCTGTGCGCAACTGGCTGCCACTTCTCGCCGGTGTGTGTGTAAATGGAGTATGTTGATTGTAAAGCGTCCTTGGGTTTGAGAAAGTCACTATATAAATGTATTGTTCATTCATTCATTCATTCTTTACTTTAATGTGAAGTTGTGGCAATCCTTCAAACTGCTAGTAAACATTAAACTGTACTTGCTATAGATGCTAAAAGCTTTTTTGTTAATGGGCGGGACTGGGAGGCAGATCCAATTTTTTTAAAAAATGCTCCTGATGCAGTACCCCTACCTAAAATTAAAGAACCCGTTTCTTGAATGTTGACCTTTAAATGATGCTTCCTTTAACTGAATTACTTTGTTTTATTCTTTAAATTAATGCATGAGTAGCAAGTAATGAGATTACATGTTCTGGAAATTTAGAGAAGTTTAGAGAAGTAATGAGTAATTTGTAATTGATTACATTTTCTCAGTAACCACAGCACTGGGCAACATGATGTTGCATCATGTAATAAGCACTCACTGTCAAACTCTGAGTTTGAATCTGACCAGTAAAGAAAATCAGAGAAACTGTCGAAACTTCCAATGATTTCGGCAAACAGGCCCTCCATGAGAGCCTAAAAAAGCAGCAATGTCTACTCAATAATAAGTGTAGACCTAGAGCTTTTACTCCTAGGTCTCTGTTGATCTTCCAAATCAATCAAAATCAGAATGTAGTACTGAAGAGGAGATGGTCTGCTACCTTGTGTTTGCCAGCGGCTCTAAAGAGAAGAAATGGAAGTGTTCTTCTGTAGAACGAAAATGAGGCATGGCATGACAAGAGCGGTGAATCTCAGAAATGTCAATGATGAAAAGACTGGCTGGATCGCTACATAAATAATACATAGCTTTTCTTTACAGCTGTATTGATGAGGTTTCCTCACCAACCTTCATGTCTGTGTTCTTCCCTTTTTAGACATTTCAGTGCTAATAAACTGGGCAAGTCATCAATGTAAAACAATGCTTGTCGGCAGTATGAGGACTACATAATTGGCATAAATAATCGTTGTTGGGTTACTTTAAACAGAACCACAATGATGTTCTCAGCTTGTAACATCAAAACGATTTTCCTAGATGGAATATTTTGATTTGTTTGATTCTCAGACTGTACTGTATTTCCTACATTGACTTTTTTTTACAGTTTCAGGAAAACTCTCAGTGGGTGACTGCTTCACCTTTAATTTGTTTCTCTTTTATTCTCTGTAATGGTGAAGAGTCTTGTCGTCGTGTGAGTCTTCTCGAAGAAACGTCTCAGCTGACAAGTTTCTGTCTCCCTTGAGATTTACACTGGATGTAGTAAAGGAAAGAAAGTTCAGGAGTGCATATCTATTTTCACACACACACACACACACAAACACAGTGAAATTCTGTCTGTTTGGAAGAGGCATGTGATTTTGATAAACATTAATATTTCTGCCCTCAGATGCTGTTCCTCTGATCATTTGCTTCCAGCTGAGGTTGGAAATTGATTTTTTTTTGTATGCGTGTCTGTTCGGTATACAGATATAGTGCTGCAGTGCCTGTGTGCTTTTAAGGTTGTGTGTGTTTGTGCGTGTGTCAACATTTTCCATGCAGTATTTAGAGCCGCAGCTGTACTACGTGATGAAATGCCAGTCACTGACACAAACAAAGGAACAGAGACCTAAATCTACTATTCCACCTTCTTCCAATTTTCTACCATCCCTCAGCTACTACTTCTATCACTCTGTTCTCACTCCTGCTCTCTGTATCACCTGCTTATAAAGTATTGGTGTATAGCTACTGCCACACTTCTTGGTGAGTTAATTTGCGAGAGTCCTGAGGTTGCAACAAGAGCATCTGTTCTGCAACAGCTGAAAATCAACAACATTGCTTTAGTGACATAAATGAAGTAAATCTGCTACATTGACTTTGCTAAATGTTCTTATTTTTTAATTCTAGAATAGTTAAGAACACAGAAGATGAACAGATTAAGGATGAAACATTCCTTTTAACAGTACAAGCAATACTATTATTTGAGTTTTGTTCAATTTTTCGAGGGAAAAACAGCACTGTGCAAAGATTTGGGCACCCCAAAAGTTTTGAGCTCTGTTGCCAAGCCCTCAGACCTTAATACGCTTGTTAACACTGTGGCTTATTCACAGTCCAGGATGGCAAATATTAAAGTTTTATAAGAGCTCTGACTCGCCTTGTCCCAACAATCAGCAATGGGTTCCTCTAAACAGCAGATTAGCACTCTGAAAATTGACATAATTGATGCCCGCAATGCAGGAGAATGCTGTAAGAAGATATCAAAGCATTTTCAGGTAGCTGTTTCATCCATTTTTAATATAATTAAGAAGGTCAGTGGAGGTGAGCTGAGGTGCGCAATAAATATTTCCAACAGAATTGCTTGGAGGCAAATCAAAACTGTTCAAATGTGCAGTAACACCTGTACAAATATGACCTACATGAGAGTCATCAGAAGAAAAACCTGCATCTTAACTTACAACATACATAACGTTCATTATTAATATTTAGCCACAGTCGTGAGATTCAAATTTGGTGATGAGATATCATATATATGTTACTTCACTAACACTAGCATAAAAAAAACCTTCTTGTGTCCCTGCACATGTAATATTTATTACTTTTGTTCTTTCATTCTTTTCTCTCATTCTGTACAGTCATGATTCCCACTCTCATGCCCTTGCTGAGGAACGTATGATCTCCATTCATTCTCCTTCATCTCTCTTTCCTTCTTATTTCATCCCTGTCCTTCATCCTTTCCTTATGTCCCGTTCCTTTAAGTGCTAATCAGGATGCTCGTCTGCCCATCTTCAGCAGAGAGAACGTGCCCTTGAGAGAGAGAGAGAGAGAGAGAGAGAGAGAGAGATTGGTGTAAAATATGATGGCTCAAAGGGAGATTCTCAAACAGAGTGGCTCAGTTCACACAACAGATAAAATACAGTGCAGTATCTTTGCTAAATAATAAGAGAGGCTGTGAAAGCAATTCTCTCTCCATTCTTTCTGTTGTTGCTGTGTGTATGTTTGAGTGGATACAAAGCCTGTTCTTTCATCCTAATGCACTGTATTCACGCTCTTTAATTTGTGTTTATTTTTCTTCCGGGCTACTTTCTGTTTTTCATGTGTTTATAATTAACGCCGCCTACTTTTAGCTGCGACCTCTAGACTCAGAGAGAATTTTAATACCCGTTTTTATTGCTCTGTCGGGCAACTTTCATCATAGAGGAAAATAATCTTTAAAGTGTAAAACTAACAAACGAGTAAAGAAATGCAAACAAAAAAAGTGTGAAATTTGTTCATAACTGGCGGCGGTATGTTCACTTTCGCCACAAAATGACCTCTGCAGAGAAAGAAAGAGAGAGAGAGAGAGAGAGAGAGAGGAAGGGTGGAGAGTGAGAGAGAGGGGGAGGGATGATGAAGGATGATATGAATGATTAATTGTGTTTACTCTCTGCAAGGGGCCAGATTAGCTCTTCACTCTGATAATGACCTCATTACAACACACACACACACACACACACACACACACACGTATGCACATGCACGTTTCTCATCCTTGTATCGTCTTACAAAGACAGCGAGAAAATATTGAGATACCTGCCAAAAAGGAGCAGCATATATAATGAGTAAATTGCTAGGTGTTGCTGTTTTGTGTGTGCGTGTGTGTGTGTGTGTGTGTGTGTTTGTGTGTGCGAACAGGTGGACTGGCCATCAGTTAACACAGGTTCATTTTCTGTGGAGCAGACAGAATGGCAGAATACCCCAGAGCCTCTGCAGGCCTCTGTTGCTCCCAACTATAGAAAAATCCCCCCTTACTTTTCGAAAGGCATTCCAAACATCACCCAAGCTGCTGCAGACAGGACGCTTCCATTCTGCTCTGAGTGCTGAGGGGGATTGTGGGATTATTCCCCAGTACATTTTGGAGAAGGCTGCATGTGCTAATCCTCAGAACTGATCTGATACAGCAGTGCTAGCAGAAAGAGCCGCAAGGGCATGACATCTGCTCTGAAGCAGAGCTGCCTTTGAGTCCTGGTCCTTCAGTCTGACCCATAATGATATATACACACCTCCCTTTCTCATATTTTTACTATAACATGGTCACCATTAACGTAAGCATTTTTCTCAAATTTAGCATCTTAAAAATCACAGTCTGTCATCTTACTTACAGTTCCACAGTATTTCACAATATATTGCATCATCCCTGATACATATCATATTACCAGGTTCTTAGTCACTACATTGCTCACCTTGAGTTTTAGGAGAAGTTATAGTGAGTGCACGCTCATGCAAAGGGTTTTGCTCCAAAATGTGTTTCCAGTGCATTTCTTATACACTGCTCAAAAAAATACAGGGAACACTTAAACAACACAATGTAACTCCAAGTGAACCACACTTCTGTGAAACCAACCTGTCCAGTTAGGAAGCAACACTGACTGTGAATCAATTTTACCTGCTGTTGTGCAAATGGAACAGACAACA
>BRDA01034626.1:0-27593 GCA_036984385.1 Crenuchus spilurus | reverse complement strand
CTACAAGCAACCAGAGACAGATGGCATTGGAGAGAAGTGACTCGTCTGTGCAGCCTACCATCACGAAGCGATGACGGCGTGTGACATGACATAATACTGTTGCACAAGTTGCTTTAAGTACATGACTGAAGTGCCTTTGAGCAATCCACCTAACCCCCAACTGCTCCCCGGGCACTGTGGATAGGGCTGCCCTTCTTCGGGCACATGTTCTCACAGCCTAGTGTGTTCACTAGTGTGTGTGTTTCACTGCATGGATGGGTTAAATGCAGAGGTCAAATTCCATTGTTTACTATCACACTAGCAAAAGTTGAATCTAATCTAAAATCAATCCAGTGTATATTCTTGACCACTGAACAGCTGTGCAGTATAGGGGTGAAATGATTCCTCAAGTAATTCGAGTTCCTCGATTACAAAATTGATGGAGGACTTTTCTCTGCCCCGTGTAATTGTTTAATTGTTAAGCTCAAAGCACTGTGTTTCAAACACACTGACCACTCTTAACATAGCACAACGCTTACGTCACACAGGCAAAGGAAGAAGGAGGAGCCGTACATTATTGGTTGAGGAGCAGAAAGATGGAAGAGGCGAGAGAAGACGATACTGACGATGAAAGAGAAGGAAAAATGCAATAAAAAAAACACAGAAAATGTCAAACGTGTGCGAGCATTTCAGACTGGACAGCAAGAACAACACTGTGACGTGTATCCGTTGCAGCACTTCCCTTGTATACCACAGCAGCACATCTTAAAGATGCTGCAGCATCTCCTCCAAAGACATCCAGAATGGAGCACAGGACCTGAGACAAAAGTTAATGTACCTTATTAACATAACATCATAATTATGACTGCTGTCAAATGTGTGGCTAGTTTATTACGATGATGACGAGTATGCCTGGTTGGTCCAATTGGAGCTGGGGACCCTGTGTGCCTTCCTCCGAGTGCGTTAGGCTCTCCAGTGACGGTGGATCAGAAGGTTCGAAAAGAGGCGGTGGCTGCATCACACGGAGGAGGAGGCTTGTGCTTCCCTGCACCCTCCTAGAGTCAGGGACATTGCAAAGTGATGGGGAGAGGCCTAATGGAGGGGATGGGCTAATTGGCTACCACTACATTGGGAAGGAGATAAAATTGGCAAAAACCTAGAAATAAATTATAAAATAAAAAAGAAGATGAAAAATAAAAACATGATAAAGTTTGCTGAGCAGTTGTCAATGTTCTGGCCTGAGAGATGCACAACATTAAAGGTAATGTTTATGCCTTTTTATTTAATAATGCCTTATATTTTTCATACCAGAAATAAGATGGAAGTAATTTAATTTTATTCATTTTTATTTGTGTTTTGTTGATATTTATTTGTGTTTGCAATTGTAAATGTTTTTAGAGAAGAAAATTGTTTGTTGCTATGCACAAATGTAAGAAATAATTTAAGAAATTAAACTTATCTAAAAAAGGAAAACAATTGGTCGTTCATTGTTAAGTGAAATGACTTATTTTTTGTGTATTTCTTGTGTGTATTTATAATGGCTCTCAAACCAATCAAAAATGTTATCCGATTACTCGATAAATCGAAGGAATTTTCTGTAAAATACCCGATAAAAATATTAAAATATTATAAAAAATTTATAAAATTAAATTATAATTATATATATAATTATAAATAATATATAATTATTAATTAAATTATAAAAACTAGAAAATATTCGATAACTTCAGCCCTAGAGAGGTGTATAAAGGACAAACTTGCCTAAATAATTTTATTTGTATTTTTTACAAAATACCAAAGCAGAGGAACTAAGTGACGTGTTTTATAATAGCCTGTTTAACTAGCTAATAAATGGTGATGACTCTGAGACTCGGACGATGAATGCAGTTGCATGATTCAGTGTGAAAAGGCAGTTAAAACAACTATCATTGAATGCTGATGATGTCATTATGAGGAACATTTGTGTCTGCATCAGCCCAGGTGTGTGTGTGTGCGTGTGTGTGTGTGTACACTGTGTGTAATATGACTGTTGTAATTGAATCGAGCCATATGGGAGATAATTTAACAATTAAAATGTAGAGAATTTAAAGCAGTCGACACAATAGAAGTGTCTAGAAGACACCCTGTACTTGTTTAAAAGGTGTTTCCTCAAGTGAGCAATGCCAGTTCTTGATTTTGGAGAATGATGTGCATACAAACAATTTCAGTTCTCCTTTGGCTCTTAGCTCACATTCGTTTTCTGACTCTTAATCTGTTGCATTTTCATTATTTAAAAAAGAAGAAAGGGGTTAGCGCTGGAGTGTAGATAAGAAAAACCTGATCTACTTGAAGGCTGTGAAGAGTCATATGACTGCCATTGTAATGTGAAGCTGATTAGCGTTGGAGAAATCTCGTATTTCCATCAGTCTCCTAAATTTTTTAATTTTAAGAGTATTTTTAAAAGGATGGGGGGGGGGTTAAAGGAATGGTTAATCTCATTTTTACATCATTTTTCCACTTACCTCATGTTCGGTGTTTGAAGTTTACTTTCTTTGCACTGGACTGATATAATAAGTCTGTCATCTAGAAAGATTTTCAGTGACATAACACATTAGACTTGTAGCTCCGGTGTCATAACTGTGGAAGCAGCCTCAGACATGTCTTGGCTGGGCTAAAAGGGTAAGTGCTTCAGTGTTTTTTCAGAGCTAAGTTCTGTGTTTGTTGTGTTTCTGCATGACTATGAGCTACAGTCGCAGTCAGAGATGTGTCATGTCTGGTGGTTGAAGAAAATGGGACGTGGGATGTGTCAGTTTGTCTGAGTTTGTAATTCTACACAGGCATTTCAGAATATTATGATCACCCGTTGAATGAACTCGGCCCAGGTCGTCACAGATGCCACGTGAGCACACCAGTCAGTTGTGGAAGAGTGCGAACCCATCATCATGGGCAAAGGATGTGATGTTAAGACGGCGTGATAATGGGGTACCAGGTGAAGGGAGGTAGCATGTCAGAAACTAACTTTCTGGGATGTTTTCAAGCCATCGTAGTGAAGGTTTGCTGAGGATGGGCTTTCCAATGGCGTAACAATGGACCATTGATGCCAGAGCAGTCCACGTGCCACACTGGACCAGTCAACCTCTATAACAGCGATTCTCAACTGGCGCGTCGTGGACAGATTGTAAAAAATAAATACATTTTAAAGCTATTAAAATAGTTCATGCTTATCTGATTTTGTTCTCGTCTTTTAAATTGAAAACAGAGAGACGGGCGTCAGACGCTTGCTGTATTCTCGTTGCCATGGTAACCACCATTTACCGGTTGTCAGTGTTGCCAAGTCCGCGAATTATAAGCGACGTTGGGCTTGTTTTTTTCTAAAGTCGCTTGCAAATCTCGTGAGTGGCAGGTTGCGGTTTTTTGAGCTTGTTTTTGAACGTGAAGTTACTTATTTGGGCTTGACTTTCTTTCCGATTAAAACTCTTTGATTATCGCCCAGCTCCCCATAATACAGAAAAACATCTGCAAAATCTGCACACTGAGGCTAACAAACATGGGTTTCAGTGCCCCAAAACACAATGGCTCAAAACAAAGAAATGAGCTAAAAATAGCCACCTACATAGCCTGCCAATTTTATATTAAAAGTGTTTAGCATAATTTTGGTGTTGTTTATGTGTGATGTCATAATACATATTTACATTTATACTGTTTAAAAGCAGCCTCTGTTTTACCGAATGGGGTGGGTTGCCAGATGGATTAACTTTGGACTAGTTTTCATAGAGCTGGTTGCTTGTTTCTATCGCAAGATCTGGCAACACTGCTGGTTACTCTTCTGTTTAAATTTGTGATGACGTTCGGAGGCAAAAAATTGGGTGATAATTTTACGCTACATGCTTTTAACAGTTTATAAATATTTAATAATATGTAATAATGTATTATTTTATTATTGATAAATATAAATTTTATTTTATTATTAACACTTAAGTTATTATTAGTATATTATAATCATATAATTTGTACAAAATACAAAAGTAATGTATTAATATTTATTAATAATATAAATTTAATTTATGCTCCAAATATTTTATTCTATAAAAGTAGGTCCCGACTTAATCACCATGAGAAAATGTGGGGCCCGAGCTGAGACCAGTTGAGAACCCCTGATCTATAATGAACACAGGTCTACAGTGGGCAGTGCTATCCATGGTGCCCAGGGAGCAGTTGGGGGTTAGGTGCCTTACTCCAGGGTACTTCAGTCACGACTTGCCTGGGGATCGAACCAACGACCTTTCGATCACAAGACCAGATCTCAACTACCAGGGCACGGCTGCCCACAGTATCATAACTATTTAGCATTTCTATCATGTTTAGTTTAGCAAACTGGGTGGCAGCACTGTGGATGTAGCTGCAGCTGCCACTTAATGCCATGTTGGGATGAATTAATGCTACATAAATATTGAAATATTGAAACAGCATCATGAACAATATTTTGTACTGGCCAATTCAGCATGACTGGTTCTTATTTATTTATTTTTTTGGTATAATTTCCAAGTTTTTGCACATTTTTATCCTCTTCGCAATGTAGTAGTAGCCAGTTAGCCCATCCCCTTCATTGGGACTCTCCCCATCACTTTTCACTGTCCCTGACTCTAGGTGGGTGAAGACAAGCACAAGCCTCCTCCGATGCGTTTGATGCAGCCACCACCTCTTTTTGAACTACCGCTGATACACCGTCGCTGGGGAATCAATGCGCTTGGGGGAAAGCGCAGGATTCCCAGCTCTGAATGGACCAATCAGTAGACGCCTGAGCCAGCGGACATTGTAATACGTGAGTGATAGAGAGAGAGAGCGCCATCTACCCGCCCAGAGAGAGCACTGCCAATTTTTGCTCTCTTGGGCCCCGGCTGTTGATGGCAAACAGCATGATTCGAACTCTCGATACTCTGATCGTAGTGTCAGCGTCTTAGCCTGCTGAGTCTGGGGCATACACGAGTCCATAGCTATATCAGTGTACTGTATCATTAGCCAGATGTCTCATCATTCTGATTTCAGTTACTTTATTATTAACAGTGCCTTTATTAAATGTAAGACGTAATTGGCTGAGTAACAGAACACGTTGTGTATAATTATGTAATTAAAAGCATCTCAAAGTTACAATATAAACCTGCCAAAAAGAATAAATGCAAAAATGTAACCGTATAATAGCGAGAACTTGGCCATATGATGCATGTCATTATTATAGGGCTGTGATTCAACATATTGGGGTTCTGTATGCTAGCTAATACAGAGTCATAATGTTCTGATATTATCGGAGAATCATAATATTCTGATAAGTGTTTTGCAGTTTTTAAAATAAAATTTTAGCGGAGCAGCCTTAAACTACTTATTTAGATTTTAGTGGAAGTCTAATGGCTGAAGACACTGTAGGTACACTTAATTAATTAAAATCAATATATATATATATATATATATATTTTTTTTTTTTTTTTAATTTTTTAAATTTTATTATTTTAATACTTTTTAGTACAGTATCACAAAACATAATATTGCAATACTCAAACGTGTCATTATTTTCTCACGCCCCTAATACAGCCTTAATAACAGCCATGGCCGGGTGGTTAGGAATCTGGTCTTGTGACCGGAAGGTCACTGGTTCAATCCCCGGGCAAGACACCTAACCCCAAACTGCTCCCTGGGTACACTGAATATGACAGTCCACTGCTTTTGACACATTTCACACAGCCTGGTGTGTGTGTGTGTTTGTTTCAGCACAGGTGGGTTAAATGTGATTAAATTACATGGATGATTGCTGTTATGTTCTATAATTGTGATGAATACACTCATCAGTTTGTCGTGAGAGCTGGTTAAGGTCTGCCACAGTGTCTGCACATCGTCTCTGAAGTTCTCTTTGTTTATGGCTCAACCAGAACATATGTTAGCTGTGGTTGTGTGCCAAAGGACATGAGCTTTTGGGTTTTGCTGGTAAAGTGACAACTTGTAGTGAAAACTGTGATTAGTCTGTGAATACACTGCTCAGTCTCTTGGCAAAGAGGTGTTGCTCTGTGAAATGAGGCTTTCCTCCAACAACCTGGCCCTCAGCGCGCGCACACACACACACACACACACTTTATGATGGCTGGAGGTTTTTGACTGCTTTGGATGCTGATGTACATTAAAATCTTGAGTCTCTTTTTTTTTGCGAGGTCAGATCAAGACATGCATCTTAATATTAATAGACTTAATAGACTTCTTATAAAATAAACTCTTATAAAATTCTTCAAGCAGATCTAATTCAGCTTAAATCTGCACATTCTTTTATTGATATAAGATTGGGGTGCTTTCTGAAAGCTTGAACAAAGTCAGTGTTTAAGGTTTGGTTGGGATTCATTGTTTAGAATGTGATTCTTGCATGTTATGTTCTTAAAGGTACAGTGTGTAATATTTTGGGTTATCTTTTAGCAGAATTTAATACGCTAATAATGATTAAAAACACATGTAATCATTATAAACTAAGAAATCGTTTCATTATTTCACCTTAGAATAAGCTGTTTATATCTACATTGGTCGCGAGTCGAACACAGACTGAGGCCGCCATGTTGCATCGCCATGTTTCTACAGTAATTCAAAAAGGACAAACGAGGCAAAATCCGTTTGTGTTGTAATGACGAATTGGCCTCTCAAATTCGATGGCGCTGTAGCTTTGTTTTACTGTTGGCTGACATAAAACAGGAGAAGAAGAAATACCTCAATAAAACCTCAATAAGAAGAAAAACAGGAGAAGCAAGAATAAAAGTTTTTTGGTTTATTTGTTAAGATGGCGGAACATTCTTATGCTCGTCAAGAAGAGAAAACACAACTTCAATCATCAAAGAAAAGAAAACATGAGACCAAAAGACATCAGGACAGACAGCGACAAAAAACTCGGGTAAACATCGGTGTTGCCTTTCCTAGATGCACCATCTCTGTCATACAGCCTCAAATGGTGCTCAACCGCTAGGAGACCATCAATGGTCAAGGTAAGCAAATACGCACGGGAGCACGACGCGTAGAGTTCCACATAACTTTATTAGAAGCTTACATATCGGCTGAAGTGCTTCTTCAGAGCATGGTGAGCTTACCTTGACTAGAGAAAAATGTGTATCCTGCCTGCATTATCATTTAAGGTGGAACGGGAGATTCGTAGCTGCGCGCTAGTTAGCTTAGCTAATATGAGCTCGAGTGAACTCTTATCGGCTGAAGTGCTTCTTCAGAGCATGGCAAGCTTACCTTGACTAGAGAAAAATGTGTATCCTGCCTGCATTATCTGTCTACAGTGAAGCAGTTTGATGCGTTTACTTTATTACTTTGTACAGAAAACAGCTAATGTTTACAATAGCACTACTGAAGTGCAGAAAATATGTTCTGTCTACATTGTAGCTCTGATCATTTTACATATTACATTTCCTACATTTATCATTAAAATTAATCTTACCACTTGACATATCACTAGCTCTAAAGCTGCTATTAGACATCACGTTCAGGAGTATCAAAGATATATGACACCTTATGGGCAATATAGTGACTTCTTTGTGTTTGGAGGGGGGGGGGCTGTGGAAATAGTTTTCAGTTGGTTGCAGTATGGAAACTAAACCACTAGATGTCGTTGGAAACTACATACTGTGCCTTTAAGAGAAAATAAGCACTGCAACATTAATACAAGAAGTAACAGTACATCCTATGACAGCACGTTGCTCGCTTATTTAAATAAAAAATTGAAAGAAGTGAGTTAGATTAAAGTGAAAACGTATCATATTCCAGAATTGATTCATAGGCATATCAGCTTTTGAATTTTGTACTTTTTATTCGTTCAGAACAATTTTGCCTGAGTTTGCATTTCAGTTTATATGGAAGACTTTTGGCAGTGTTGTTGCACTGTTACAAGAATGGTTATGCTAATATCTTACCATGAAATCAGTATTTCTGTTGTGAAGTCTGAATTGTAAATGTATTTGTTTGTGAACATTTTCACGTGGACAGTATTGTTGCACTTCTATCAGAATTATAAAGAACAACCTGGAAAAGTACGTGAAGATGGCAACTGTAGCCACTTCTTGCCCTTAGCCGAAAGGTAAACAGTAAAGATAGTGACTTTTATTATGAAGTGTCACTCAATAATAATAATAGTAGTAATCATCATCACTGTAATATAATAATAATAATAATAATAATAATCAACTAATCATTATAATGTACTAAATAATAATAATAATAATAATAATAATCAACTAATCATTATAATGTACTAAATAATAATAATAATAATAATAATAATTAACTAATCATTATAATAATGTACTAAATAATAATAATAATAATAATAACTAATAATTATAATAATGTACTAAATAATCATAATATAATAATAATAATAATAAACTAATCATTGTAATAATGTAATAATAATATATAGTAATCGTAATAATATATTACGATATATTTACAAATGCAGCTCAAAGGGCTTTAGTCAAATATGCATAAATATAAAATATATTGAGGGCAGCACAGTGGCTTGGTGGTTAGCATGCTCTCTTCTCAGCGCTGAGGTCTTGGTTTCAAGTCCCCATCTGGGTGGAGTTTCCATGTTCTCCTCGTGTCTCCGGTTTCCTCCCACAGTCCAAAAACATGGAGATCATTTGAATTGGGTACTCTAAAGTGTGTGTGTGTGTGTGTGTACCCAGTGATGGATTGGTGCCCTGTCCTGGGCTTGTTTAGGATAGTCTGTAATGCCCTCCCCTGTGCCTGGTGAGGGGATAGGGGACTAACCGGGACCCTGATCAGGTTTAAGTAGACAAGATAGTGAATGGACAGAAATTATATAGTTAAATTAAAATGAGTATATTTATAAAAATGTAAAAATAACAAATTTAAATTTAAAATCTAAAAATGGAAAAGAGAGAGTAGTGAGTAGTGTCATTAGCTTGGTTATATATAGCCAACATCTCTGCATACTATCATTATTTTTCATCATTTTTTTTATTTTAATGCACTTGAGGCTCACAGTATTGGCTTGATTTGAGCCTTTGAGAATACAAGTAAAAGCCTTTCTGAGTCTCTGTACTTATGAATATCTGCATAATCTTCTTTTTTATTGAATGTAATGGATATTTAGCAGCAGGGCTATTCTGGACAGGATTAAAGTAACGAGGTTATTTTGATGTTTTTTTTATTTTGTAAAGCTGCCAGAATGAGATGGTGGATTTGGGCTGAAATTGCTGAGACACTACCCTGCCTCCTGCCCTGTATTGAGAAGTGTGAAACAGCGAATGGCCATTGTGTCTTTGGCCTGTGTATGTGAGGGCCTCCTCAGGTATCTCCTCCAGCCCTCTGCCGCTGAGACTCTGTGGGGACTTTTTTGTGCTTCTGGAATGAGCACAATGTGAGGCATGTCTACACTACCGCCTGAGGGACTGTGCCTGCCAGCGGCCCCAGACAAAGCTGCCCTACGGAGGCAGCGTTTCCCACGTGTCTCCCCCCTCCTCCTCTAGCCTCTTCCCCCAGGCCCCTGCAGCCCTCCTTTATTCTTTATTAGCTCTGTTATGCAACGGCTGTGGCCAGGCCTGCCGCTTGGCAAAGGGAAGCCTTTATATGTGGTCACAAAGCACACCAAATTCAATTATTCTGGAAAGTAGGAGCTGTGTTGCCAGCACCAAAAGGTTATTCACACGAGCTCAACCCCCTCTCTGCTGTTTTGCTTCTCTTGGTGTTTTCATTATGCCTTTTTTCGGAGGGGTGGGGGGCTCGGGGTCGTTTTGTGTTCTTTTTAAACAGGGTTGGCGAACATGTCATTGTTTCATGTATTGTCAATTGTTTGTGTTGTGTTTGAGGTTCTGCTTCCTGATTAGTGTTCACACATTGTTAACTCTTGTTCCAAGCTGTGTTAGGCAGGAGTGTGTGGTACACATGATGTGGGATGTTTGGAAAAGCTGTTGCGTGTTGTGAAAACGTAAAAAAATGGGAAGTTTAAACTGTTGTTTTACAGTTTACTAATTTTTTTAGTGTAATTACAGAAATATAAGAAATCTCCCTTTTTTATGCAATTTATGCTTTAATGATTTGTGCAAATTGCAGTGTAACACACTGTGGATAATATATTGTGTGTGTATATAAGCCAAAAATGAGTCCTGTGACTTTCACACCTACATTGATTGTTTGGTCCGGACTTTCATACTTTTCAGTTTGGTCCTAACCAAAATAGAAGGTGTGAAAGGTGCCAAGAACCACGGTCCAGACCAAAGGAGCAAAATTTGGTCCAACCACAAGAGGTGTCCTTGGTCCGAATTTATTGAACCATGGTCCGGTTCGTGTGCACTGTGAAAACACTTTTCTAGAAGGTTCGGACTTTCGAACCAAATACAGGAAGTTGATGCAGACATTAACAACAATAACAGAAATAAAATAACCGGAACAGCAGTGAAAATGAGCTGGTAGCACATGGAGCGAGGAGGAGGATTTCGTGTAATTCTGGTCTGATGAACATGTGAAAAGTCAGCTTGACAAACTCACAAAAATGCTGAAACATGCAGCTTATTTTCTGAGAGGACGAGAGAGAAAGGAGATAACAGGGCAACCTAAATTAAAGAAACTGCTGCAGCGGAATATAAAAGTATATATTAAAGAAGTATATTATGCATCAGACGCACATCTTACTACAAACCAATCAGTGTTAAGTAGCATGTAGGCGTGTCATAATAAAAGTCTTTGGTGCGCTAGCAGCTAGCAGTTTGAAAACAAACCTAATCAGACCAAATGTATACAAAGTAACAAACATGCAAACCTTAGTTTGGTCCATGATCCGGACTTTCAGGTGTGAAAGCACCCTAAAATGTACCTAAAAGCTTGTAATACCTATCAAAAAAGTATTTACACTACATACATGCCAAAAAAATAAAAACATTCACTTGCAGTTGCTGTCCATCGCATGCCAAACCTACCTCTAAATAGGCAAATCCTCTTGGTTAGGTGGCCATGATTAATCAATGAATTTGATTGGTTTAGAGGTAGGCTAAGTAGGCTAATTTGTAACCATTGCTTGGTACACAATATATTAATTTACTACTACGACTGTTACACTGCATTGCATTTATGTAATTTATATGTGTATATCAATAAATAATATATTGTACTTTAAGCAATCTTAGTTTTTTTATTTCGTGAAGACAATAATTTGAACTTAATAAGCACATGTATGCGCAGTATTGAACTAAGGACGCTGGCTCTTATTTACGTGACGCAATTACGCTTTCAAAAGAAAATTTAAATGTTCATGAATTTGTGTGCTGAGTGTTGCGTTTGTCAAAGGATGATCAGCGCCCTCTTTAGCACGTGAACTTCAAGTTAAGAACAACTCGGCCAGTTACGAGAGGGTCAGACCACTCGTAGATTTACGAACGAGTTTAAGTACGACTTGGGTTACGAAGGCTTTCGGGAAACACTCGTAAATTTAAGAATGTTCGTAAGTACCAGGTTACGAAGTACTTAGCGTTAAGAACGTTTTGGGAAACGCACCCCTGTTCAACATGTTAGCTTCTTTAGTGACTGCAGTCTTAACTTCTTCACTGAAAAGCACTCGTCAATGGGAAATAAGAAAAGCAAGAGTGTATATTAAAATAGAAAAATAATATCACATAAATAATGCAAAATTTCACAGGTTAATGGGTTTCTGCCTGCTGCCATACATTTTGTTTGCCAAATGATGTACAGTGGTATCAGTATTGATAACTACTAATGCTTAATGTTTGGTTTTTGGGTTTTTTTCAGCGGCAGTAGTGTACTTTGGATTTAACTGCACATGCATGTAAAATGTCTCTTTACTTCTTTTTTCTGCACTTGAGGTTTTGGATTGTTTGAAGTTACAATGAGACTTTTATACAAAATATTGTTTTGAACTGTACCCAGCAGTAAGAAGCAGTAATGAGTAGAACAGTAATGCTGCTGTTAGGTTTTGAAGGAAGCCGCTGTCTTAGAAGAGCATCACCCTGTGTTTTTTCTGCATGTGGAAAGACACGAGGGTGCCGTACTTTTTCTTTTTTCTCTCTTTTGGAAGATCATAGCGTGTTTTGTTGGTACCTCTCTGTGATGTTTCTGTTAGACTAACCATCACTCAGTTGTGCTGGCCGACTGTAGTGTTGATAGACACTCAACCTTAAAAAGAAAGATGCTGCCAACAAAAACAAGTGAAACTCTAAAGAATATGTATGTCTGTTGTTCATTTTGGTTCTTGAATTCAACATAAGAATGAATGACAAATTTCATCATATAGACTCATGTAACTCATCCATGTAAGGAATGCATTATTAAGCCTCTAACAAAAGCAACACTTAACAGGGCTGATATGATTATCATATAATTGCTTAATTGCATTTACTTCAGAAAATCTCACCATCTCACCACCCAGTGGCTGGTCGCTGATGCACTTGGTGAATAGCATGTTGCTCGTTTTTGCTCTCAGACTCCAGCACACCGCTCAGGCTTTATTTATGGGTGCGCTCAGTCACTTGCAGGTTATGCTGATCATGCCAGGAATGTTAGCTGAGCAGGATCTGCCAAACTTGTCATGGCTACTTGCTCTGGAATCTTCACACCTGGGTGTCTGAGGCAAAAGAGCGTGTTGGGAATGTTGCACGAAACCAATTAAATATTCAGTGCCTCTCGGACATCACAAGAGCATGTTTACAATATGACCTAAAGGCGTTTACTACCCAACTTTACTGACATTATTATGCAAATATTTCCCTCAAGGGTCACGTCATGTATTCAGATACAATTCCCCCTTTTTAAATGTGTCTTCACTGACAAATGGAGAAACACTAGAATACAAGAACTTTCACCTGCTTTGTTCTTGTTTGTGTAATCTCTGTAGTTGTATGTAGTATTTTGTCACTGTTTAAAGAAACACAGGTATGGCCGTTTTTGTGACCAATTTTCTACCTAATGTGAGCTCAGCAGATGTCATTTACTTTGTGTTAAAGTTTGATGATTGGAGCAGATGCGCCAAAATGCTTTGAATAAAATCTGTTCACATAAACTTACATTGATACTAAATAATGTTTGTCCTCTCCTGTAAAGTTTTTGATCTCCATTTTGGAAATAATTTGTTTTCTTTGGATAGTGAGCTCTTTGGATGTCTTTCTACTGTCTACACCCGGGATCTTTGAAATCTTATCATGGAGGACCAGAGTTCTTTGAGATCTTGTCCACGAGGACCAGAGTTCTTTGAGATTTTGTCCACGAGGACCAGAGTTCTTTGAGATCTTGTCCACGAGGACCAGAGTTCTTTGAGATCTTGTCCTCGAGGGCCAGAGTTCTTTGAGATCTTGTCCTCGAGGGCCAGAGTTCTTTGAGATCTTGTCCTCGAGGGCCAGAGTTCTTTGAGATCTTGTCCTGGAGGACCAGAGTTCTTTGAGATCTTGTCCTCGAGGTTCAGGGATCTTTGAGATCTTGTCCTGGAGGACCTGAGATCTTGTCCTGGAGGACCAGAGTTCTTTGAGATCTTGTCCTGGAGGGCCAGAGTTCTTTGAGATCTTGTCCTCGAGGGCCAGAGTTCTTTGAGATCTTGTCCTCGAGGTTCAGGGATCTTTGAGATCTTGTCCTGGAGGACAAAAGTTCTTTGAGATCTTGTCCTCGAGAACCAGAGATCAACTGAACGTGACAATTAAAATGTCAATTAAACCAGATGTGTTGAGCATAGAAATCGCCAAACTGTGCTGAGCCCACCAGGACTGAATTTGAAGATCCGTGGTCGAAATAATTGATGACATGCTGAGCAATTAAATAAGGTTTGTCCAATTAATTTCCGTTTTAAATTCCCTGTCATCAGAGGCTTAGTAAGATGAGGGCTTGCATGAGGGATGGTTTCCCATGCAATAGCAGACAGTATCTAAATGTGTCTGGAGACAGAGATTCTGCAGTCAAAGAGCAGCGCGCTACTTATAGTAGACCTATTTCTATAAGATGCTGGACATAATGGAAGGAGGGGATGTCCATACCGCGCTCTCTGAAATGTTCAGCTGCCTTCTAGCTCTTCCTGAAACGCCGCAGCAGGCTCTTCGGTGGGGGAATACATAAATGACATTCCTCCCAAAGTTGTAATCTCATGTCTTCTTTTAACCCAGGAGTGGAATTTTAAGATTGACACTTGTGGACATCCCGTCCTGTCCACATCTGTGTTAACGGCCCTCTGTGGGGAGGTGTTAGAGTATGCCGGAGGGCGTTTGGTTATTTGCGGTACGTATTAGGGTTAAAAATGGGCCTTATAGCAGTTTCTGCTGCAGTTCCATGGCCATGTATGACTCTTTCTAAACTTGGGGATGCTGCATTTGTTGTTTTTAGTGTCGCGTTATTCCGTGCATGTCGTTCCGGAGGTCAGTCTCTCGGACTAGGACACGAGTTGTTAATATTTGAGCATGACAAAAATGTTAATGCCTACTTTAACGGCAAACAGAGTCCTTTTTTTATCTGTGGACTTTCAGTAATGAACAAGTCTGGAACAGATGGCTGATGTGTTTAGAAATTTGGAACGGGCTAGAATGCTCTGAATTTACTTTAACAAATGGATGGAGGATGGGGTGCATATATGCTATATATTTACAGTTTTCAACATCTCTTCAATGTGGACGAGCAGCCGGGACACGTTTTTCTGCTCTAATTTTGCTTCTTTAATTTAGAACTGAATCTGCACGGTTAATGTTGCTAGCTGGGATTTTTGGAGACTTGCATTCTTGTGTTTGTTAGCAGTGTTTATGGCTCCAGTTTTAAAAATAAGCTAAAATTGTACTTTGTGAATGTCTTGGCTAAAGTGAAAAAAAAGACAAAATTAAGCTTCTTTGAGTCATTTGGTGTCACAAAGACATCACTCTGTGCTACTGTATTCTGCATAAGTGACATTTTCTTATCTATCCCAGTTGGGAATAAGTGTGTGAACAAGAGGATATTTCAAAGACAAGCAGGTTATTTACTTCACTAGGGTACATGATACTAAAATCATATTGATTTTGGTGGATAACTGATCTCAGATTGATTGACCACTATCTACCTACCTATTGATTGACCAATATCACTAGCTACCACTATCATCATCATTCCTGTCCCACTACTGTCACCATATCAGTTCACCTGAACATTACAACAAGATCATATGATTATGATTCATCACACTTCATCACACACTTAGAATTAGCAGACCAGACGAGGATGGGTCCCCCATGTGAGTCTGGTTCCTCCCAAGGTTTCTTCCTCCAGCTCTGAGGGAGTTTTTTCCCTTGCCACTGTCGCCGTTGGCTTGCTCACCAGGGATTAGGGATTAATGATTTGATGTCTGTTATTACTAACCCTGTAAAGCTGCTTTGTGACATCAGTTGTAAAAAGCGCTTTATAAATAAAATTTGATTGATTGATTGATTGACCTGAGTTGGATTTATTGTATTGTGGAAGAGCAGAGGATTAGTCTTACTACTTTGATAAAATATGTGCATTTTATTTATTTTACTGCATCAGTAACTGCAATGTTAACTCATCTAGATCACAGTTTCTTTTATAACTGTATCAGTACGTGCATTAAAATGATACATATGTACAATAAATATATATCAACACCATTTATTACAAATCAATGGATATTTGAATAAGACATGTAGACTTTAGCCTTTAAAGAAGCCAGACATAAACAGATCAGCCGTAACATCAACCGGTAATACGGTTAATCATCTACACATCAGTGTACACAGTGTACACATTACTCAACACTGGCCGTTACACTCAACAGCTAACAAGACGCAGATTCACCAGCACAGTTACAGTTCCGAGGTGAAATAGACGAAGACGACAAACTACAACCACAAAATTTACTGATATTTACGCTAAGATTGAAGCCTGGACGCAGGATCTTAGCTTTCTGTTTACTCTGGTTTAGTGTTAAATAAACTATTTAATTTCAAAGGAATTACTTTATATTTTTGTTGTATTTTTGCCAAAGTATCGTTTTTGGTATCGAGAATCGCGATACTACGCTTAGTATCGGTATCGAAGTCAAAATTGTGGTATCGTGACATCCCTAGATTGAGATCTGGAGGCCACTGTCTGTAGATATTGACCACTTCTGACCCTACAAGTCTTGCTGCTTCAGAGATGCTCCGACCCCCTCATCAGGTCATGACTATTTTGGCCTTTGCTCTCAGGTCTGCATGCTTGTATTAATGTTGTGGATGATTGCTGTAAATTTCTATTAAGGCTGATTTATGAAATTTCATTCAACCAACTGGGTTCTTCTCATTCTTCCAAAGAATGTTTGAGATGTCTGTAGATGTCTTCATTACTACAATGCTACACCAAAGATAAAGGCAGTGTTGAAGTGCTTTCTTCGCGTCACCATCCTTTCCATGCTGTGGCTTTCCACACTTTGGCTCTATTGCTAATGAGCGTGGGTGACAAGTTACTTTAACAGTACAATTACATCAGTGGCAAAGAAAAGCACCACAGAAGCGAGCCCACCCTTGACCATGGCGGCACGTTGTCTAAATGAAGGCAGTGGATTAATGCAGCCAATAAAAGTTTCCTCATAAAAGTTATACAGAGCTGATCAGCCCGCATGAAAGGCAAAGCCTACAGCAAGAGCGTTTAAGTTTATTAGCTTCTTACAAACATGTGGCTGCCAAAGCCAGCGCTGTGCTACCGGACTTTGCACAATCAGGCAAGCAAAGCAAAAAGCACCAGAGGCATTAGAGAGAGACCTTCTAGGCTGCTATAATTAAGTTTATTTGGGAATATTTAGGGAAACACATTCTTGACGAGGAATGCAGAGGCTGTTGTTTGGGAGCATCTTAGTTTGCGGGTGGAATGTTGGTCCAGGCCTTTTGTTGTTGACGATGGCTGAAGCTGGAGGAGAGACGGGGTGGATGTCCAGACGGGGCCTGGACGCTCGGACCAGGCTCCAGTTACACATGCCTTTCCCACCAGGGAAAAAGAGCAACACTCCTCCGGATGGAAATATCCACTGGGAATCATCAGCGCGAGAGCAGATTCTAATAGAATTAGCAAATGTGTCCCGCTAAATGTGTTGTTGTAGGACTTTTCCTTTTTAATTTAGGCCTTCACACGCCGGAGTACTTCACACTCCCTGGAGAAAGATTCCTGAGACTCTCTCTCTCCTCTCTCTCTCCCTCCCTGAAGAGAAAACAATCCCAAGATGTGGACCATGTGAAAACCCAGTCGCTGAATTTTTCAGCCCTCCAGTCCAAGACAGAGGGCTTGTTCATAGCATTAGCTTGTAAAACAGTTGAACTTTTACCCAGCAGCCAGCATCTTACTAAAGGAATTCTTTTATTCCGGCTGCCCTACTTCTGCGCAACATTGACTTTATTTTACCATTTGTTTCGAAACAGTTTTGTTTAAAGGTTACTCATTCCCCCTCCCCTCTCTTTCCTTCTGGAAGAATCCTTCAGAAATTCCCAAGTCTTAAAATAGCCCTCGGGCTCATAACCCTTTTTCTTTCTGATGCTGGCGGGTTTGGGGAGTCAGCACAGTGAACGCTCTGAGAGCTCTGCTTCTGGCAGCGCTGGCTTCCTCTCTGGAAGAAAGGCGTGGTATGGGAAGATTAGCTCTCTCAGAGCTCACAGGGTCTCTCAGGAACCGAAAGAAAACATTTGGAGCAACTCGCAAGTGACTGTTACACTTATTGCATCCCGAACTTTGTTCACAGTGAAAAAATTTTCAGCCCGAGCTGAAGTTATATAATCGGTATGTGCTTCAGTGGCCAGCAACAGATCCAGGTCATGATGATAATGTTGGTCTGCATATTTTGCAGCTTAGTCTTATGAGCCTTTTGCTTTTTCATTGGCTCTACAACTAGGAGTTGTCTGTACCGTCCATGACTTACGTTGACAATCACGGACTGTCGCTAGCATTTATCACATCATAAATATGGCTAAATAGAGCTTACACACGGCCGTGTGGATGCAGCGCCTGGTGTTTGGAGTCCAACATGCTGCTCACTGTTGTTTTTGAAAGCTCTGCAGAAAGAGGAAACTGACCCGAGGTTCCTGGTGAGAATGTGGGGTGGTCCTGTTTCCTGTCAGAGCTTTGCGTCTCCCATTATGTCCAAGCTCATAGTTTGTGTGAGAAGCTGAACTATTCGCCCTCTGTGTCTTGTAGGGAGTGTTCTCTGAAGCCATGGATGAACCTTATTTATGCCTGAGGGGCATTTCATTGCTCAGCAAGTCAACAGTTATTAAATAATGTGGCATGTGCAACATTTTTGGTACTTTTTTTATTACTGACCACATTTTATGTTAACTAAGAAAATCAACTAAACCTGTCTGTATTTTTCCCACCTAATATCTTAAATTCAGTAAATAAGAAGTTATAAATGCATAAATATGTGCAGAAATGTTCTTTGCTGCTGATTGTTTACTTTAAAAATATGAAATATCAAGACATGTAATTTATCCAGGGCTCTCCTTTTCATATGACTGTATTAATAATGTATATTGGCAGTGCTTAATTAGCAGTAATTGATTAATATTAATTTATTATGGAGTTATATGGAATTTAAAAGCTTTGCACAAAACAATGACTAGTGCTTTTGCCATGCATGCCTGTCACTAGGATCTAAAGGCTTTGCGGCTTAACTTGGGGTAGTGAGTGTTAGTCCAGTGGCACACGAGTTGCACCAAGTAATTATTATTTTTTATTTATTGCAAAATTTATAAATTTTTACCCGGATTTTCTTATGAATTTGTTTGGTAGCCAATTGACCAATTTGTTGAATCTCCCGATCTCTTGACTCTAGGAAGGTGTAGACTAGTAACAGGCCTGATGCATGTGTAGTTAAGCTCTGCCTTTTTTCAAACTGCTGCCGAAACATCGCCACCGGAGGAAAGCGCAGGATCCCCAGTTCTGATGGATTGCCTGGCAGACGCCTGAGCCAACCGACATTACTCAATGGTGCTGGGGAGGGAGTGCCATCTTACACGCCCAGAGAGGGCACAGCCAATTTTGCTTTCTCAGGCCTTGACCGACGATGGCAAGCAGCAGGATCAGGATTCGAACTCGCGATCTTCGTAGTGACAGCTTTTCTAATACGAATGTGTCACTAATTTAACACTGTATGGTTGCATTGAGTTTACAGACAGATCCAGTATCAATAACCTTAACCACCTCTGTTAGAGTACTACCGTGTTTCCCCGAAAATAAGACATCCCATGAAAATAAGACCTAGTAGAGGTTTTTTGCTGAATTGCTAAATATAAGGCCTCCCCCAAAAGTAAGACCTCGCAAAGTTTTTGTGATGCTCTCTCTGGTGGCCGGAAGCTGCAATACCGTCCCTAGAGGAAGAAAAAGAGACATGCAGCACACAGCGAGCAGTGGCCAGAGAAGGGGTGTTTACACTCACCATGAGCCTGCTGTCCAAAAGTCCCTCCACAGCGTTCAGACTAACTGACATACTGTACAGAAGTCATATATCTGCAAAGTCCGGAGAGGCAACCGGTAAGAGTCATTAAAGTGATAAAGGCTGTTCCTCTGAAGATGTTAGCACTGCGGCTAAGCTAACAGTGGCTGCATTAGCCCTTTAGCATTTGGACTTGAGCTCAGTAGTTTAAACATTCACTAAAGGGAGGTGGATTATAATCACATTTACTTGTTTTATGTTCATAAAGTGTTAGAAAATAAGACCTAGTGCATCTTTGGGAGCAAAAATTAATATAAGACACTGTCTTATTTTCAGGGAAACGGTATAACAGAGAAGACCATAGTCATGACAATTCTAGTCTTTGTTTGAAATGACAGTTACATTTGAAGAATGTTTCCTTTATTCTTGTTCTGCTGAATACCAGGCTTTAGCCCTTTTCAGACTGGATTAGTTCATCAGGGGGACGTTTGGTTTTTAATATTTTACACATCTACTCAGGTTTGAAACTCCTGCTACCAGACAGCATATAATGACTACAGGGCAAGTGAGTTTCTGGAGGTGTTGTAGTTTTACAAACCACACAACATAATCACAGTTAATTTGTACCTGTAGCTGTGATTATAATCACTCCTTTAATAATCCTCTATTATAATGTGTAATAAGCCATTATCTTGTCTTTCTTTTTGGTTGTAGTTTCTTTATTCCTCACATGATGCTCCTCTTCCTTCCAGATAGTGCTGGGCGATAAAATGATATTGATTTTTTTTGCAATAATTTTTCCCTTGATGATGATACTGTGTGCTCATCTGTTTGTGTGAAAAGGAGAAGGAGGGGGGCTTGCTGTGTGTGTGTGTGTGTGTGTGTCAGCCCGAGTGCTAGCATTAGCATATTACCTTGACTCTCTAGCCTGTTGTTATTTTGGAGTGGCTGCGGCCGACAGCAATCACTGTAAGTTTCAACAATAAAGCGACGACTGTAAACATCTTTCTCATCCATCCTTTCAACACGTCCAGCCGGACGCTACAATATTATGTTCTGGCAATAAACATTTTAATATTTTAAATAGTAACATTTCATTTATTTAGTCTGATGTTTTTAGAAAGATGTTTAAAACTGTGTTAAATTTAATATCAACATAATTATCGATATTCATCAATATAGAAAAATTTATCGTGATAACATTTTTGGCCATATCGCCCAGCTCTACTTCCAGGCCATGTACATTATTGAGTGACTCTTCAAGAGCATTAATATTTTTTGATTTGAAGGTTTCTGGTGGATCAGTGCATTAAAAGACTAAATACAGCTTATAGCGGCGGCCAAAAATGTTTATTTTATACCACGAGACAACATCCGCCTGGGAAAACACAGATTTTCATCCGGACAGGACTGAAATGGTCGGACAAGCTCTGAGTTCACTACAAAACAGCCAGCAATTCAGCCTGTAATTTTCTTTGGGGACGTGAGTGGGGAAAAAAACAGACATGGTGGATGTGGACGCAAGAAAAATCACAGAGGAGCTCCTGTAAAAGAAGAAATTACCGCAGGACCCCCATGTACGTTTAATCCAATATAAATAGAACTTATGACATTTGTGTGCTTGATCCATTTTTGACCATCCTCAGACAGGACCGTTTTAAAAGGGCTTTTTTGTCTCTGTGGTGGTTGTTTGTTGTGTGTTCCAGTCTCTGTGTGTTGGAGTGAGTGAGGAGTGCTGTGGTTAAATCCTGCCCTGTGATGTGACTTGGCCACGGCTGCTGTCACAAGCCTGCACAGCAAAACAAACATTCAGCGCAGAGCATTTCTTCATCTCTGGCATCTCACATGTCTCTTTGTTGAAGACATTTAAGCACGTCAGTATTACCGTGTTCCTTAGCTCTAATTTCGACTGCGCTGCCAGTGTTGGCAACACATTTTCGAGGCGTGTGATGCAATCCAAACTTTCTCTGACAGCAGAGGTTCTGTCCACGGAGGCTCTCAGCAGGCCTTATGTCATTGTGGGTCAAACTCTTCCTGTATATACACTCTCTGCTGATCTGTACACACATTGTGCCCATCTGCCTTACAGTCAGAGATGTGTAAATCTGCCACTTCATCCATGCTACGCGGATTTATTATGTGTTTGAGATGTACACATGTTTTGTTCATTTATAAGTCATGGGAGCCGACCTAACTGGTGGTTAGGGATCTGGTCTTATTGCTGGAAGGTCGCTGGTTCGATCCCTGGGTAGGTGCCCTTGAGTAAGGCACCTAACCCCAACTGCTCCCTGGGCCCACCGCTTCAGGCACATGTTCTCACTAGTCGCCTTGTGTGTACACAAGTTTGTTTACTGCACAGTTAGGTCAAATTCCTTTGTGTGCAAGCACATTGGGCAGTAATTGTATAATTTATCACTTTTATCACTTCATGGTGATGATAGGAACCATCTAACACTTGTGATGTTCACTGGAATATCTCTATTTTGAGCCCTTTCCTCTGCTGTTTTCCCAGTTGGGAGTTTCTCCAGATTACATGCAGATACAAAACAAATAGCTGCTTCTCAGTTTGTGTGAGATATTTTATAATATCTGGCAACCCAGAGGCAGAGATTAGCATGTGCAAACGAGCCTAACTAACATGCATCACTTGTCACTGTGTCTAATGTCATCGTTCAGGGTGCTATTTCAACGTCATCCGTGAATGGATTTTGAAAGTGAAAGTAAAGTTTGTACCTGAAAGTAAATGTAGCCTAAAAGCTCATATTTGTTATAGCGTGATGTGCTAACTCAAACTAATCAAACCCCTGTCTGCTGTTCATGATTACTGACTGTATTTTGTGACATTTTGTCCAAAAATCTTTGTCGTTCTTTTTTTTCAGCCATTTGCGATGTACGAGTTCACTTTTTTTTATCGTAGAAAAAGTTTTGGGACATCTTCTGCAATGCTGTGTTGTACTCAATATCTTAAAAAAAATAATATGTAATTTGTAGGGTTGACTGTTCTGACTATCCCACAATTCCAGCTTTTAATGCATTCATTTGCATGTATTAATTGATGGAGCCATGCATACCTACAAATTAAATAGTTTTAGGAATTTTTGGCTAAACCTGTTGATCTGAATTTCAATAATTATCTGAAGGATTTCCCCTGAAAGAGTTAATTGAGTTACTGGTGAGTGATTAACCTTTTAGATGATGCAGCTGGACTGGCTTGATCATTTATTTAGGTTCATGAATAGGTACTTTTAATGTGTAACAGCTTGATACAAAAAATGTATTTGTTTGTTTTCTAGCAGTTCTTTAGTAAATAAGCTTTGGAATTCATTTTTTTCCTTTTTGAAAAGATTGACATGTGCTTACAGGCATAAGTTCTATACTTTTTCAGTGGCTGGTACTAAGCATGAATGAAGTATTGGAATGGCATGACCACAACCGTGTGCTGAAGAATGGCAGGCATGCAGTGGGCCTGAATATAAAAATCAGAACTCCTGTAAAATCAAGTCCTGAAGTGCTTCTGAAGACTAAACGTGTAGAGCATTAGATTCATTAGTGTATTCCGATGATTTATTAGCATCTATTAGTAGTTACTGATCTTACTCATTATACACAGGCATCATGTGCTGACACTAGCATAAGGAAAGGTGGGTTACAAACGAACACAGGCTGAATTGTAACCTGAATTTTTGATGTAGTTAAATAAACCCAAGCTTTATGAACTGTTCTCACATTCACTTAATGTTGTGTGAGTATTTTTCACATTTATTATGCTGATATTTGTTGTCAAAACAATTTTGGTAAAGGCAGATGTTAGAACTATGAAAAGACAAAGAACTATTTGCTGTCTGAAATGGCTACCAACTATCAAAAGTATAAAATCAATTACTCCGGCTTTTAAAAGTACAGTGGAACCTCTGTTTTCATCATTAATCTGTTCTAAAGTGCCTGATAACCGAGACTAATGGTAACTGAAGTAATATTTCCCATAAGAAATAATGTAAATCTAAATAGTCTGTTCCAAACACTCTAAAATATCAACAAAAATGCATTTTATATAGAATAACTATAGTTTTACATACAGAAAACGATGAGAAATAAGTAGAAAAGACTAATGAAATGGATAAATGAACATTTAACATCACTCTTATGGGTTTACGTTCTGTTTTAGAGCATGCCGGTGTGGTCCAGCTTGCAGCCTTTGTTTTGTACACCTGTTCTCAGGGTTCTTGACCGCTATTTGTTTTCCGTTAGTAGCTGCATGCCTTCACTTTAATGTGATGTTTTAGTTTGTTTAGAGTAGGGCTGCAGCTAATGATTATTTTAGTAATCGATTATTCTATCGATTATTCTTGCGAGTGATCGGAAAAAATAAATGAAAAAAATCAGGTTCTGCAATAACTACTTAAGCTTATTTTAAAAGTAATAGAAATACACAAAAAATAACTTTAAAGCTTTTTAATTAAACATTTTATTGCTTAAAATACAATAACAGCCTCCATTTCAGGTTCAAGTTTAAAACTTGCTTTTTTCAAAATCAAAACAGAAGAGAAATATATTTTTAGAAATCACATTAAAGGTAAAAAGCAAACATAAATTAAGGCACAATACAGTAACCAATGCCTTTTTATATATTCAACTTTGAATTTCAAGTCTGTGTGACAAAACTCTTGCTTTTTTAAAGTGCAAAAACATAGAAATAAAATAAAATCACATTGATTTAAAGGTAAGAAGCAAACATAAATTAAGAATAATAAACAATTTCAAGTCTGAGATATAGCAACATCCACTTCTAGGTTTTCTACATGTTGAATGAAATATTTTCTTTTTTACAAAGCCAACATATACTGAACATTATTCTTACAAACAATATCAATACAACATATAACAATGGAGGAAAGTGCTAAGTGCTCAACATGCTAAGAACTGAGGCTTGCCTTGCGCTTTGATGCAATGTTTCCTGCTGCTGAAAACAGGCGCTCTGATGGCGTGGATGTAGCTGAAATACACAACAGAGACTTTGCCAGTTCTGCCAGTGTTGGATAGCGCACTGCGTTTCCTATTGCCGTTTTCTTCTCGCAAGTTGTCGCTTTTCCCTTGACGCTTCCGTATTACCGCTTCTCAACTAAAAACCTTCTTCCTGTGCGTGGGTGGCGTAAGCGTGGTGTGTCGCATTAAAAGTCGTCCGTGCGAAATACCGTGTGCTGAGTTTTAAAATTAAATAAACGATTACTCGAGGCACAGAAAATTACTTGATCATTTTTTGTAATCGAGTAACTCAAATTACTCGAGTAATCGTTTCACCCCTAGTTTAGATCATTAACAATGAGATACAATGGCAGAATGAATGACGAACACGTGGATGGATGCTTTTGTTTTAATTTAGTGATGAGTTTTTAATTAATGACGAGTATCGTGGGCACGCTGATGAAAACCGAGCCGTTGAATGACAACTGGGACAAAATTTCCCCCCAAAAATGTGATAACCAGGACAAATGATAACCGAGGTTTTACTGTAGCTGTAGTATTTTGGAACCACATTTATATTTATTTCCTTGACAACCTAAGAGTTCTGTAGGGATTACAGTTAGTTACATAAATGTTAGTTTAACTGTAAAAATGCAGAAATGTTTCGGTGTTCTGTCAAAAATTTGGCGTTAAATACAGCGGTGAGTGTTTTTAATTTATAGCTAGAGTATCGATTTGGTATTCGGTGTCATTATACTACACTTGGTATTGGTATCAAAATCAAACTTAGGGTGTCGTGTAACTGCATTTTTGAGTGTTTTCGTATGTTCTCACACCCTTTTTGGATAGTATCTCTATGCTAAAGCTGTTATAGTATCTGCTCTGAGGCACGTTCCTGTGCTGCTTTCCAAACATCTTGCTGATAAGTGACTTCACTCTTCTGCCTGTTGTGCTGAGGGTGATGGATGATTGTATGGATGTAATACATGAACTGTCAGCAGAGCTTTTGGACCAAGTGAGCAGATTGCTTTGAAATGTGATCTCATTAGTTTGGAGTGACTGGACTAGCCAAGGTATGCAGGCTTTGGCTGTTATGTCTGACCACTGAGCTGTCTGTTAGTGTTTGAATTAAGAGGAGTATGTTGCATCTGTTTTTAATGGCAGAGTTTGTATGACCACAGCATAGCATGTCCTGTTGACCTCTCTTTGCCATGAGGTCAGAGGTCATCTGCCACATCATCCAGAAATCTAGCATGATGCATTTTTTTGCTGTCAGGTAATATTGACAGGCCAATGGCTTGCCTGAACAGTTTATCAGAAGACTGACCATTAGGCCGGTGTGGCCACAAAATCAGAGGAAGTAAGAATTTCAGATGTCTTGTATTGATCACTTGCAAGTATTGGAATTTTTTAAGAGTCTAAACCAGCTTTCTATGAAAGTTATCCAAAGTGATGGTGGCCAGGAATCATCTGAAGCATTTAATGCTTTTAAAAGACTTGACCTAAAGTAAATTTCTTTAACAATGTGTACGTGATGGAGAGCTATGTGCTGGGTAAAATGAAGCCAAACAGCACCCATACAAAACTTTTAATTTTTTATATTAAAACACAGGTGGGAGTAAATCACATATGCTCGAGTCTTAAACTTTTAAGTCTCAGGTACAGTGCTACATCAGAAAATTAGAATATAATGAAAAGGTTTATTTTTCAGAATTTAGAAATGTAAACTCATTTTATATAAATTACACAAAAAGTTTTTTGTTGTATAATTAAATAAAATAATTAAATAACTGTTGATCAGTTTGAAGCTTTGAAACTAAAAAGATGAAGCTTGTGAAATTCATCACTTGAACTATAGACCATGTTCTCTACAGTCAAGCCAGTCTCAAGTCTTTAAATTTGTCCTCATGTGATCTGATTCCGCAATCCCTGAAATTACTTTTTTTTTTTCAGAAAAATTCAGAAGATAAATATTTGGTTTTGGATACTAAATTAAAATTATATTATTTATTAAGTTCTTCTTCAAGTCACCACCATTGTAAAGAAAATGAAAAAAAAAATACAGTTGAACCTTGGTTTTTGGCAATAATCTATTCTAAAGTGCCTGATGATAACTGAAATGAACAATAACTGAAGCAATATTTCCCATCGGACATAATGTAAATACTATTTAATCTGTTCCAAACACTCCAAAATATTAACAAAAATAAATTTTATATAGAATAACTATAGTTTTACATACAGAAAACAATGAGAAATAAATAAAAAAAAGACTAACAAAATGGATAAATTAACATTTAACGTCACTCTTACAGGTTTACGCTCTGTTTTAGAGTGTGCAGGTGTGGTCCATCTGGCAGCCTTTGTTTTGTACACCTGTTTTTGAGTTCTTGGCTGCTACTTGCTATCACTTTATTGTGACATGTTTTAGTTTGTTTTGAGCATCAACAATGAGAAACAAAGCCAGAATGAATAACAAACACATGGATGAATGTTTTTTTATTAAATTAAATTAGCTTGACTGAACTTGTAAATGACAGAATAAGTATTAAGTTCTGGAGCTTGTATTCTGTACTCGGAGAAATGTGACACATGAAGGAACTGCTGCCGATCTAAAATAATAGCACTGCTTCTACATGTGGATAACATTGTATTTTAAACATTTTTTACACAAAACAATGTTTAAACAATTTTTTATTAAGGTTAAGATTAAGGCAACTATTTAGTGTTTTTATGTCTACATAGGGGGATATCCATGACTGGCCGAGTCAGTTCTGATTGGCCTGTTTCAATTTTATCTTGTTTCCAATAGTTTTGCAGGACTACACACACTGTGAAACTGAAGCTCAACTCAGTTATTTTTAAATATTAAATTTTACATTTTAAATTTAAATATATGTTATTTAACACGATAATAGCGCTTTAACGCGATTTAAAAAATAGTAACGTTAACGCAAATTCTATTTGAGGTTAATTTGTTCTGTAATGGAGCTCATAACTCAATTTACTCGTATATCAAATTACATTTCAACATTTAAATGAATTTAAATGCTGTTAATCCGTTCCAGCCCCCCCAAAAACAGACAAATTTATAAACACCAAGTGTTTTTAAATAAGATAAATTTACTTTATAAATAACAAATAATGTATAAAATAATAATACATAATACAAACCGGATTCCAAAAAAGTTGGGACACTAAACAAATTGTGAATAAAAACTGAATGCAATGATGAGGAGGTGCCAACATCTAATATTTT
>BRDA01034625.1:0-13129 GCA_036984385.1 Crenuchus spilurus | reverse complement strand
ATACCAACAGACATTAAACAATATAATATTGTTTATACAATATATAAATTGTATATATATATATATATATATATATATATATATACAGGGGTGCACATAATTTTTTTGGTCTAGTTCTCAAAGGAGCACCTACAGATGTTGCTTGGTGCTCACCTTTTACAATGCTCGAAAATACTACAAGCATTGATAATCACTACCCTCCTGACCCTCCTGACATTCACTGTTTGGAGCCATGCTATCTCCTGCAGCCATTTTTAAGTGAATACTCTTTTTTTACCTTCAGTCTCAGTCTCTACTGGAGGTTCTCTACAGTTTCTTTGGAGGTGGTGTAATACCAAAGTAATTACTTAATATAGCTTGTTTCTTGGACATCCTGATGAATCGGTGGAAATCTTAAAACCAGTGAAAAAATAAGCTAGAGCCCGCCTATGTTACCATCAGGGTTGCCAGATCCATCAAAATTATTTAGCCAAAAGTCAGTCTAAAACCCGCCCTTCAGAAGCTTAAACTAGCCCAAAATGTGTCTGTCACACGTTTGAATCAAATGGCAAAACAACTAAGAGTGTTCGACTTAGTATTTGTTTATAAGGAATTTATCAGTCCATCAATCATACCGCCTCCCGTATTCTCTCTCTCTCTCTCTCTCTCTCTCTCTCTCTCTCTCTCTCTGTTGTTATTGTTGTATTCATACTTTCTTAGTGTTGACTTTGTACACGTTTGCCCGCCGTGTTGAAGTAATATCCAAGGCAACCAGCCGCGGCAATTTTTAAAAGTTACCCAATAAAACGCATCCCGACACCCTTGAAAGTTCACCTGCGACTGGATTTTCAACAAAACGATTTGACGTGAAAACCGCAAACCTGTCAACTCCGGTTACTGTGGCAAAACATAATCAAGTAAATGGTGCGCAAACGCACGTCACATTGTAATTCATGTTGCGCATCGTTAATTTTGGCCACGCATGCGCACCTGCGCACCACTTATGTGCATCCCTATATATATATATATATATATATATATATATATATATATATATATATATATATATATATATATAATAAAAATATAAAACAAAATAAAAATTAAAAAATGTAAAAAAGTAAATACAGACCAATTTAATTCCCATTTTTGAAATAGTGACCACAAACTTGAGCATTTGTGGGGTTTCTTCTTCACACAGTAGTGTAAAGATTGGCAATAAATTGACATGCATGCTCTTCTGCTGGAGAAACTCTAAACTCATCCATTTACATGTGCTTAAATATACTAATACAATCTGTATCAGTTTTTATGGACATTATGTCATATTTTCATAATGGTTTGACATATCTGAACCATTTGGGCACTTAAGCTTTATGGAAAATGCTGAGAATTTTCCTCAGATGGTGGTAAGTTAATCTACTTACTTGGCATATTAGTATCATCTAATTTTTCACTGTTTTAACTGTAAAAGTGAATAAGAATAGATGTTAAAATATTAATAAATGTACATATTATTTAACATTATTTATTTATTTATTTATTTATTTTAATGATCTAATCCTCTGTAGTTCTGAGTCATTTTCTTTCCCAGAACTTAAATCATCACCTTGTAATTGTTTAGCTTGTTAGTCATCACCAATATCTGATTACATTACCCGATCACCCATCCAATTCTGATAGTCTGCACCCAGATTCTTAGTTTTAATGACATTGTTTATAAGAAACAGCTAATGAGAGGCCTTGAACATGACATATAGATGTAGTGATGTGGTTTTAAACATGAATGTAAGTTTTGTAGCGCTGTATTGAGTGATGAAGGATCCACAGATGATACTGAAAAACCAATACAGTCTTACAACAAAAATGTTGCAGGGTTGACTTTCTCAAGTACCCCGCCCAAACATCTACCCAGCAACATTTTCTGCTTGTTCAGAAAACCTCCAGATTTTGCATCACCAAAGTGTGGTCGAATGTCTGCCATATTGCTACCTAACTAGTTGGCCTTTGGTGGTGACTTGACAGTTATAAAACCATTTAACTCACTTGTGTGAAGACTCTTAACCTGCTTAGCTTAGCTAGGCTAGCGTTCAACAAACAGCAAAGCAATATGGCAGACATTCGACCCCACTCGGGTGACAACACAAAATCTAGGGGGTTTCCAAATGAGCAAAAAACGTCGATGGGTAAACGTTCAGACGGGGCAATTGAGAAGGTCAACCCTGCGACGTTTTTTCATTGTGAGACTGTGTTGGAAAAACAGAGAGGAATATTCTCACCATCGGTCAGCATGTCCTCAATGCTCTTTGCAATCTAATCAGATCTGCAGCTAAACCTTGTTTTGGAGTTTATTAGAACTGCAGGACAGTGCCAAGGGAGAAAGTGAGAGGAAAGAAAAAATAAAATAAATTGATAAACAAATAATGAAACTGCAGGCAGCCTCACAGGCTGAATGACTTTTGAAGGAGTCAGCTGAGGAGAAGGCAAAAAAGCCTGCAGTCTCCTCCCAAATCCACTCTCTGGCAATGAAGTCAACATTTGAATAATTAATCTGTGCTTCTGCAAGGCCTCAAGCTCGAGCAGAGTGTGAGGAAGAAAGAGAGTTGGTGAGTGGAGAGAGATAAAGGCGGAACAAATGTGTCCACAGAAAGGTGAATGGAATGGAAAGATGTGAAGGAAAGAGCAAAGGCATACATGGAAAAGAGGAAACTGTGAAGAGTAACAGATGAAGGTGGCCCTTTTGTGCCCTTGTGTCTCTCTAACTGTGAACAGATGTGTAATTAACAGTCAGTAGTGGAATGATCTGCTCTAATGCAGATTTATTTATACACACACTGCTTATCGGCATGAACTTGCTTCAAATCACTACATCCCTCTGAGCAGTAATTGCAACAGCTATTCTAGCTATTCTAGCTATTCTAGGTCGACAATGAAATCACCTCCTCTTTTATCACTGGCACTTCATCATCATAGGCCAAACCTTTCCTATACTATAGATTATGTTCAGTTCAATTGCAGTGCTAGAGGCAGTGATGCTAAGACACAGATTTATCGCTAATTGTCTTTGTTTATCCTTCATTTGACTGCAGACAGAAAGTGATTTATGGAAAGCTGAAAACACTGTTACTCAACCAAATGTTTACTCATCATTTATTGCTTTTTTCCGAAATTTCATCCACTTAGTGGACCAAAGTTGGAATATTTGGTTCTGCGTGTGAAAGACATTTGCCCTTCAGTGCTGATGGTCAATGTGATTTCATTCTGCATTTGTAATGCATGTAGGACATACAGACAGCACACTCCTTGGCTCAGCTTGGCTCTGTGGCTGAGTGATGAGTGTATGCTGTGTGCTGGCGTGCTAATAGTTGTCCTGCCATTTACCCTATTTGCTCCCCAGCATCACTCACAGCCTGTGAAACCAAACAGGCACTTTCTAAAGTTACGTCTTCAATCTTGGAGCATTTCCCAGGCTGTTGCACTGATTAAGGGCAAATACTGTTTGCTTCCACCATCCTCATTGCTACTGCTTTATTTTAACTGATTGTGCATGTATGAGAAGCACAGAAAATAAACTGATGAAAGGAAGGAGGACAGTAAAGCCAATACAGAGGCTCTTGCACAATCAGAGGATGTTCAGACATGCCATCATGAAATGCATTGAGCTGCTAATTTATTAGATACGTCTACCTGTACTTTCACTTATTGGACATCATATCAGGTACACCCACCATATATGATCAGAACCTGACTGCTGATGGAAGCCTACAGGAAAGTGAGCACAAATTGTGGGTTATAACCTGAGTTATCATCTCTGTCTATACCAACAATATAATAAATTGGCCAATAACTACACAATTTTTAAAAAATTCCAGTGTCTGTACAATGCAAACATATCAGTGTCATTGCTCTGCACAACCCAAATAATATCTTATTGAGTACATCTAAAGTGCATCTAATGTATAAGGTTTGCCCAATAAAATGCCCAGTAGGAGAATATACAATAAAGGTGTACCTCATAAACTGACCACTTTCACAGGGAACTTTCAAGTACAATGCATTTCAAAAAGTTAGACATCAGTGTAGTCCTAAACTCAAGCCTATATCCAGCACTGATCTGTAACATCATGAGATGCTTCCAACAGTTAGTGCACTAGAATAACAAGATTATGAGCATATGTTCTGGCATATTTCAGTGACCTCAATTCAGGGAGCCTGATGTAGAAAATCTGGTAAATATTACCACATATAAAACATACATAAAATATTAATACACACACTATTAATAGGGTATAATTCCTGTCTGGAAAAAAAGACAATTATAGATGATATACTATTGTGTTCCTAGTTTTGTTTTTTTTATGGCATAACATTATATTATAAAATTTTATTATCAAGGTTTCAGATATAGACACATTAGTCATGACCCTCTATGGCCAATTACCATTTCTTTACAGCTGGACCAATGGTGAATTTTTGGGCTTAATAATTTTTATTAGCCTTCTTATACTCTGAATGAATTTTTCTAGCACTAAAGGTCAACTAAAAGTTCCAAAATGACTATATTATTTGCACTGTTTGAGACAAACTAGCATTTAAAATTATAAAAATGTAAACACAGTTAAAAATAATTTTCAGATAAAGCACTACATCAAAGCAAATGATTAGAAAACGTTATGCCATCAACTTGCGACAAAAATCTGCCAAAAACTAAAAGAATAAACATTCCGATCTTGTTAGATTTTGATCATGTATCCATAGTTTAATATTAAAGTTATTTTCCCTCCAGCTACTGTTTCCTCTTTTCAACCCAAGTCAGAAGTTGAGGATGTTATACTAATGCTAATATTGGCCCAAAGTTATCTCACTAAGCCAGAAATCCTGCTTAGTTGTATATCCCCAGGTGTTGGTGTGCATTGAGAAGTGAGAACTGAGCTGGTTAGCTATGACAGGATGAGTGCAGGGGATCATTAGCAGCATTGCAAAGGACTCCTCAGCCATTTTAGACCATTCATCCCCCTTGCGACGAGTTTTGCTACTGAACTCTCTCGGTGACAACTCATCAACTGCTTTCTTTTTTTTTCTTGTGCTTTTTCTGACCTGAAAATTCCCCAGTCTGATGAGCAGTGTACTATATCACTGCTTCTCTACATTCAATAATTCATGCCTGTACTGCTATTCTTCTTCTTCCCTCTACCCACCCCCCTCCTTTCTGTCGCTAACATTCTCCATCATTCTTTCTGTATTAATGCATAAATAGTTCTATACTAAAAAGTCACTTTTTATGATAGTTGCACTGGCCTGGACCTGCTTGTCTCGTGTGCTTTGAGAATGTAGTATTTGTTTGCTTCTTTGGCTTTGAGAAAAAAATTAAATGACATTTTATGGGCATTCAGATCAACAGGCAAATCATAAAAAAGCCTTTTTCAAATGGAGCCTTAGGGACAAATGACTCTACACATTATGAGAAAGACTGCCTAAATGGATATCACTGTCTAACTGTTTATGCAAAGGGGCAGTGCTGTAGCCTGGAATTACAGTAGCCTGGGCAAATAAGAAGAGACTGGGGCTCTTTGTATTTTCAGTTTGAGTAGAGCCAGGGTGTGATTTAGAGATGAGCCGATTGCCTCCTGTTCATTAAGCTTGGAGCTTGTGCTCTGGATCCCTGACATCCACCGCTGCGAGGGGAAATGGGGGTGAAGAGGGTGCGGGGTGTGATTACTGTGCTCTGGCTGTTTTTGGAGAGCCGCCTTCTACATCCCAGTTTGTGTTGGCACAATCCAAAACAAATCCAAACAGGCTAATGAGGTACCACCGTAGAGATAAACTCTGATCCTTGGGCTTCATACGGTTCACATCTGCCAGTAAAAATATCAGCCTAACTCATCTCACTCCTCATTGCTCTGGGTACTTATTTGGAACCTATAGCATGGTTTCACTTGGACTTAATCTTTATTTTCATTTTTTTCCAATTTGTACATTAAATCTGAAAGTTTAATACTAGCAGTGTCCAAGCCCGTCCTTTACAGCTTCACCCAGATGTTGCAGGCAGATGGTTGGAGCTTCTGTTTGGCCGTTCACTGGTTTTGTGTATTAGCGTTTCACTCAGTATGTGCACTTGAGTCAGATACATTATAGTAATCCAATCTGTAGCACAAAATCACTTATGGCACCCATTACCCACCATGATTGGCTTTCACCAGTAAGCCATCATCACTTCAGTGGCAAAAATATCCCAGCATCTAGTCTGGACGTGTGGAATTTTTGGACCTTGTGAATGTGTGTGTGGGTGAAGTGGAAGTGGGTGAGTGTGTATTTATGGAGGCTGACCAGAGACTGGATATATGGGGTAGGAGAGGATAATTAGGCGGCACTCACCCCGGGTGTTAGCCACTTTGAGGTGCTCCACTGGTTGCCCACGGCCCAGGCACAGGGGCCTTGAGCAAGGGAGAGTTACTGCCACGATTGTGTCCAACACAGCAGTCTTCAGTGACAGCACCATCAATTGAGCCAACCTCGCCTAACAGCTGAGGAGGAGAACCATGGTGGAAACTGCTGTCTCCAGGTAAATTCTGTAGATGACACAAGGACCAGACAATGGAAAATGGACATGATAAAAAGTTCCTTTTACACGGCAAAGATTTCAAAATAGTGTCTTATTAAATTAATAGGCTAAAACAGATTTATTAATTATTGTTAGCATGTTAGCATCTCTTAGTTGGCTGTGTTAAGGTTTTCTTTGTTTTCCCTACTTCATTTTCCATCAAATTACCTTTTTGTAATAGACCACATGTTTTTCTAATAATTTCTTTAGCCTGCCTGATCTGAGTAATGATAGATTGTTTGCACGCCCACTGCAACCCAACTCAGTTCTAATTCAGTATAAGAAACTGGCCATGTAGTGCATTTATAGTGTTCTTTACATAGACTCCAACAATTCTAATTAAATATCTAATGACATCAATTTTTGAGAAAAGTCGTACAAATATGTTGCTCAAATGTTGCTCTGAAGAGTTAATTGCTTTTTAGTGCAGATACACTAAACACGTTTGAAGAAATTCCCTTAGACAACAAAGAGAAATTAGATACTTCTGAACTGGAAATAATGTCTTAGTCCTGGATTACAGAAGAAATTGAGTTCATACTGAAATTCCTGTCATAAACATGAGTGTTATTATATTAGCAATTCTGAGCACAATGTGAGACTTCATTAAGATATCTACTAAAACTAAAGATGAGACATGTGTGATTACTGAGATCTTTTGCTCAGGGGAAATATCTGAGAAGCAGGAGAGTTAAGCCAGAGTGTTTACATGTGATCTAATTGTTTCGTAGGAGAAACTACAGAGATATAAATGAGCAGGGGCACCTCTACATTAGGGGCACCAGATGTTGCTGTGGAGCAGTGTGTGACATAATCAATAATTTTCTTTAAATTCATTTTCTTTAAATATTATTTTATAACATTGTTGTGTATTTGACTAATGAAAATGACAGTAGTTCTCAATACATTATTCCTGTATGTGTGTAAGGTCAGTACTTTCAGCAGTCTTCATTTAGTTAGTGTGTATGGGGCCGGCTTATCAGCATCCACTTATGCAAGTGAGCACCAGAAAACACTGTGCATGTTTAACACGCTTTCAATAATAATCTGCGGGACAACTTATGCTGGTGCCATGCCCGGAGTAGCCAATACAAAATTAAAGATTTGCATATGTGAGCTTATGTGAATATCATTTATGGTATCAGAAAGTCGTCTTAATTAAAATGTTAATTTCCTTTATTCATGACTGGAATGGAATGGACTGGAATGGATAACAATAACCAAAGTAAAGGCAACAGAATACCACTGGTAAGTAAGTCTCCCGACAAGGAATGCAACTCACAGCGGGGGTGCCGAATTCAGCACAACACCAGATTATGCTTTTTGGAATTTAATTGATGAGGTGCATTTGTGGTTGATTTAATTGAGAATAACAGTCTCTCTTTTTCTCTATTCTCTCTTCTGTGTGCTATGACCATGTCCCTAATGAATAGGATGCCCATACATCCTACAACCCTAGGCTTTCATTTGTTAAAGTCCTCAGCTACACATGCTCTCACTATCACTCACAATCATTCCAATCACATTTGCTCATGGACAGTGTGGGGTATGGATATATGTGCATAATTCTATGCACACATGCATTCACATATACCACATGCCAAGGCTTTCATTCCATCATTTATCTCCTGATGTTGTTCCTCTGCTTGCATGTCAAAAACTTGCTGAGCACCCCCCACCCCGATTCGCCCATCTCACTGCAATATAGCTGCTTCAGCAATACTCAAGCACATCTACTGAATGAGATTAAAGGGAGGACAACCTGATTTACTTTCATGGTGTTTACACAGTGAGAAAGAGCAACCAGGGGGCTTTTGTTCATTTAAAACAATTTGTCTCAACTCTGCATGGGCCTTAAACAGTGAGGCAGGGGTGAGCACAGTAAGCAGTGAGAAAGAGAAAGTGAGAGAAATGAAGTGTGTTCACAATGCTGAAAAAAAATTCTACACAATTTATGGAAGCACCATAGGTGGCAAACGGCCCCTACAAGATATTTAGTCAATATGTGTGTGCTTGTGTTTGTTTGTTTGTTTTGCTTGGTTCTGAGAGAAATGAAAGCATTTCATGGTGGAATTTGCTACTCTAGAATAAATTGTGCAGCTCCGTGGCACCATGCTAGTCTACTGGCACAGAGCCACGTCTGAGGCCCAGACGGAGTAGCCATGCTAATGCAAGAAGTTGATTTAACCCATGCAGTGCTGCACCGTGAGCGATGGCAGTAAACAGAAAGAAGTCACAGGCTCTGGTGTGTGGTGACAGTACTTGGACGCTGCAACTCATTATTCACAGGCTGACACTCCATTTAATCACATTTTATTATGGAGCTGTGTTGGGGCTGCAGTAAATCAGCGCCCGTGTGGAAGTGCTGAAGACTCGGGCAGCGGTAGGCGGAGGGAGGTGGCATTTACGGATAGTTTTAATCAGAGGAATTTCTGCTACAATAAAATTTCCTTTACTGTTAGCGCACATACACATATACTCATATGCACAAACTCTTGTCGCCCATAAAGAAAGCATGTAAACATACACTCGTGCATCTCTCGAATGAAGCCTTCTGTTTACTCCTAACCCACCTCGGTTTTTTATTTTTCTTTACCCTCTCTGCTCTCCATCTTCCACTGTCCCAGTGCCCTCCCCCCAGGGACACCTGAGATAATTGAAGGCAGAGTAGTGCTTTTTCTAATGGAGTCCAGCTATGATGCTGCAGGACTCATCCATGTGAAAAGGGCTCCAAATAGACCTGTGCTGTAACCTCTGGACACCTCATAACCCTCCACCCTGCTTCTGACTGATCATGTTTGGACTGGCTTCAGCTCATCTGTCTGCAGTTGTGCTTGAGTGCTCATTTGAGGGGCTAAAGCAAAGGTCCTTATTATTGATCCCAATTTCTATGTGAACTGTAATAAAGGAAACTTCCAGATTTTGATGTTGAGTGGACTGTCCACTGTTTGGACACATTCTTTAAATGCTTTTACCAGTTAAACTGCATGTGTAATAAAAAATATATTCCTGTTATTAAGGTACCAAGGATAATGAGGGTACAGCCTTTGCAGTTTGTGTAGTGCAAGATTGAAGTACTTAAGCACTACATATTTCATTGTATTATCTTGTGTGCCACCAAGCAGTGCCAGGAACAGTCCCACATTTGTTAAATGTAGCTTTATTAGTCTGATGTATTTTAAAGCGTACAGTATGTTCTAAAATATATTAATGCTTAAGTTTCAGATAGAATTGGGTATGAACAGGGATGTAACAATGCATCATGATATTGTGATATTGCAGGGAATCATTAATAACTAGCATTCAAATTAAATGATGCAATGTTTAAACACCAAAGTGCATAAACAAAAAAACACCAAAAAGCAGGCCACCATAGCATCTTCATGGGGTGGTCTGACCACCACTCAGCGGGTGGGAGGTGTCCCCTGACAAACAAACATCAGTCAGTAAGGAGTCCCAGTCATGTAGAGGGGTTGTGGGTAATTTTGGGATCCACTGACAAAGAGTGGAGGCAATATTGGTTTGTGTTCATAATTTTACTTGCTTTAATTTTGGGGATCTAAAAGTGCTCTTTAGGAAGTTATGCTATACCACAGGGTCATTTGGGGCAATGGCCATACTCATTCAGAAGTTACGTTAACATACAGTCATTTTCCATACTGATACAGTCATGATTTTTCTTTATTTAATGTTTGTTCAAGATATTGTGAGGATAATAGATTATGAATAGGTTAAAAGTGAGCTAGTTATACTTCAAGCTGTACATTTAGCATAATCGGGAGTATGTTAGCATTTATTTGCTTGCATAATATTTGATGTAATAAAAACGCAGCAGTTTTGTTAGACAAGTTGCAACTCTGACATTGGTAGCATGAAATACTAAGAAGCTGTGTCTCTTATGGGAATATAATATTCCTGGTCTGCTCTTCCTCATTTTCCCTCACTACTTGTAAAAAAATATTTGACTTGCCTTTGCTGGATTGGGTATGAACAGTGGCAGCGCTCTGCACACACAGACCACTCGCTGTATATGGGGGACCACTATTTTGCAAGCACGATTGCATAACGTCATCAGAATACTATGAATACCCATTAAAATAACATCTGAAATATAATTTTACTATGACTTTTTCTATTCTGCATGCTACATATGCGAGTGCAGCCTTTTGTGAACGCAGCTTTATTCATGTGTTAATTTTAAGACTTATTACTCAGCAAGACATTGAAATGTGAAGTCATATACTGGACCTTGCAGTTCAAGGACTTAAATAATTGTGGTCATTATGAACAGTTATATGACATTGTTCTAGTACTTTGCAGTGATATTTGACCACATTAGCAGAAAAAGCAGGTTTGGATATTAGTGGGGCGATCTAATCAATCACTTAACAAATTTAGCCTGAAATACCACACAGTATGATGTATGTTATGTTTGTTGTTGTTGTTGTTGTTGTTGTTGTTGTTGTTGTTGTGTGTTTTAGGACATCCTAACTCAAGCTTCTTAATTCAAAGTAACTGATTTTTAAAGTTTATAAAGAACAAATATTGATGTTGGACTGTACTTAAGGTTTAATATCAATATGTCCATTGGAAATGAAAAAAGTCATATACTGCTATATCTACTCCATATGCTAAAAATGGGCTGACACTGTGGCTTGGTGGTTAGCACGCTCACTTCTCAGCGTTGGGTTCTTGGCTTGGTTTCTTCCAGGGTCTCCAGTTTCCTTCCACACTTCAAAAACAAGGGGGTCAGGTGGATTGGGTACTCTAAATTGTCCATGTGTGTGTGTACACCCAGTGATGGATTGGCGCCCTGTTCTGGGCTTAGTTGAATAGTGTAATGCACTGCCCTGCTCCCAGTAAGGGGGTAGGGGACTAACCGCGACCCTGATAAGGATTAAGCAGGTGGGATAATGGATTAATGCATGTTTAAAATGTTGCATGTTAGCATTTGAGGCTAATACTGTCCAGCTAGCTATCCCAACGTAAAGGGACTGCTGGCTATGCCATTGAAGCAGAATTAGCCTTTTAGAAAAAGTCTCTTCAAGATGTTGTCAAAAATTCATGTAGCCATAAATGTGAGATCAGGTAGGACGTTTCTGCACTATCCAAGCCTTTTTTTCCCTTTGTGCATAGAAAATGCAGTGAATCTGATTCACTCCTCTCAGTTTCACAGTGAAATTGTTCTGGTTCCAGATGTCATGGCTGTATTTAAAGCTTGCCTGTGATGCTCCCAGTGGAGCTGCTTGTTCTCCTTCTGTCTCCATTTCTTCAGTTATTCTGTATGATCTCAAATGAATATAAAGAGCTCATTGTAGGAGCTCATAGCTGTGTTCTGGGAGAGCTCATAGATTTGTGGCAGTGTTGGCATTGTACTGAAGCTATATGTAACAATGACTACAGCTATAGATGCTTCATAAATATTACTGGGGCTGCCCAATATAGTGTTTCTTAGTATTTGTGAATTGATATTGGCCATTGAAGTGATAACAGGTGACTACATAGATAGCTATACTCACAAAAATGAGGGGAAAAAAATCACATAATAACATCAACTCCAAAACTCCAATGACCAATAGGAAAGTGACCATCAAAAACACTGAAACATCAGAATTGGCTACAGGACACACAATAAAAGGCAGCAGGGTGGTTGAGCTCCCAGTAATAATCACAGTTGATGTCTATCAGAAATGTACAGTGATTTGTTTTCAGTGAGAGAGTTGTGACTTGTTTGTGTGTGTGTTCAATGCATTTTATGCAACATGAATGGTTTTCTATTAGTGCATTGTGCTGCTGATAAGAAAACATGAAGAAGTTGAGTCAACTCTAGAACTGAGCTATTATTTTAAGCTGCCAAGTGTGATTTTGGCATTCCTGTTTTTTCTCCAAAAAACAATATGGCGTAATTGCCAAAAAAGCAGTATCTCAAAGCAGGAACACTGATCTAAAATCAAGTCACAATCAGCTCAGTCAGCTCATTGTGTTCACTGTTATATAAAAGGCATAATCTGATCAGCATTCTGACTCCAAGAAGTTTTGATATGCATGGGCCGTTGTGCAGATGCACTGCAGATGAACACTCTATGCGACAAAGGCTGCAATTGGTCAGTGTCCAGATTGAAACATGGATAACTTTGAGAAGCAATTCAAAGCTGTAGCAGTCCTTTTTTCATCTTTTTTCTAGTTTGTTGTTTATATAGGCTTTATACTCATGAGATAACATAGCTGTGCTTTCCAGTAGCCATAGAAATGATTATTAAATGTCATAGCACCATCTGCAGTACTGGAGCACTCATATGTGACAGCAAAATGAAACCTCAAGGAGAAAGCTCACAAAGATGCTTTCAGCTTTGCAAACACATTGCTTAGCTACACTGAGACATTTAAGCATTTAATGTGCAGCATTTGTGCATTCCGATTAGGATTTCCTTTTGTTCCTCTGATGAACATGCAAAGTGTAATTGAATGTGTTCATAAGTGGTGTACAGCTCCATAATGAATCACTATTTTTGACATCAGAGTCACATCAAAAAGTTACTGCTTAAATAG
>BRDA01034624.1:7349-27394 GCA_036984385.1 Crenuchus spilurus | reverse complement strand
TACAGGACGATGCACAGAATTCTGTTCCGGTGGCAGCACAGGGCCATGTACAGGACGATGCACAGAATTCTGTTCCGGTGGCAGCACAGGGCCATATTCAGGATCATGCAAAGGATACCAGTCTGGTGGCAGCACAGGAGTCTGGTCTGGCGTCAGCACAGAGCTGTGCGTAGGGTGAGGCACAGGATACTGGTCTGGTGGCAGCACAGGAGTCTGCTCTGGTGGCAGCACAGGGCCATGTTCAGGATCATGCAAAGAATACCAGTCTGTTGGCAGCACAGGAGTCTGGTCTGGCGTCAGCACAGAGCTGTGTGTAGGGTGAGGCACAGGATACTGGTCTGGTGGCAGCACAGGGCCGTGTGCAGGGTGAGGCACAGGATACTGGTCTGGTGGCAGCACAGAGCCGTGTGCAGGGTGAGGCACAGGATACTGGTCTGGTGGCAGCACAGAGCCATGTTCAGGATCATGCAAAGGATACCAGTCTGGTGGCAGCACAGGAGTCTGGTCTGGCATCAGCACAGAGCTGTGTGTAGGGTGATGCACAGGATTCTGTTCTGGTGGCAGCACAGGGCCATGTACATGATGATGCACAGGATACTGGTCTGGTGGCAGCACAGGAGTCTGGTCTGGCATCAGCACAGAGCTGTGTGTAGGGCGATGCACAGGATTCTGTTCTGGCGGCAGCACAGGGCCGTGTGTAGGGCGATGCACAGGATTCTGTTCTGGCGGCAGCACAGGGCCGTGTGCAGGGCGAGGCACAGGATTCTGTTCTGGTGGCAGCACAGGGCCGTGTGCAGGGCGAGGCACAGGATACTGGTCTGGTGGCAGCACAGGGCCGGGTGCAGGGCGAGGCACAGGATACTGGTCTGGTGGCAGCACAGGGCCGGGTGCAGGGTGAGGCACAGGATACTGGTCTGGTGGCAGCACAGAGCCATGTTCGGGATCATGCAAAGGATACCAGTCTGGTGGCAGCACAGGAGTCTGGTCTGGCATCAGCACAGAGCTGTGTGTAGGGTGATGCACAAGATTCCAGTCTGGTGGCAGCAGAGGACTAGGCACAGGATTCTGGTCTGAGGGCAGCACAGTAGTCTGGTCTGCTGTCGGCACAGGACTCTGCATTGGAGTCATTTGTATCAAATTTAGACTGCTGATCTGTGCAGGACTCTGGACAGTTGCTGGCAGAGGATTCTGTAGTGGAGCTTGGATTGGCACCAGCACAGGATTCTGAACCAGAGGCCAAACTGGTTGGTTTAGGCCTTGTGTCAGCACAGAGCTTTGTGCAGGGTGATGCACAAAATTACTGCTAGTTGTTAACACCAGATGATGCATAGGATTCTGTTCTGAAGTCAGCATAGGACTGTGCAGAGGATTCTGGTCTGATTTCAGCATAGAACTTTGGACAGTGTCCAAGAACTGTGTCTGCACAACTTCCTGAACAGGATTGTAGTCCGATATCTGCATTGGAAGTACATCTGGTTTCTGACCAAATTTCTGAGGGAGAAACTCAACTGAAGCGGGCTTTGAGACCCAATCCAGCACCAATGTGTTAGAGTCCCCAGCAAATGGCCAAAAATACTGCTCTTGGCTTTGAGGATCAGGCTTTGGATGCCGATATTTTATCCATCTGTCCAACCCTGGCCACCGAGCTTCAGCCAAAATAACTCCAACAAGCAGCAAAAGACTAACTTGCATTAACCTCATGGTTGTACATGCCAGCCAGTGACCATCCGATTGGGGAAACACCTTTTTCTAAAGCACAAATGAAGGTTTGAAGGTAACATGGGAGATTATTTGTACTGGCAAAAGTGACTACCTGGACCAACTTACTTCAGCTGAAAATAATTTCTTATTGAGGCGGGGCTTCCTTGAGTAAATGAACTCAGCTGTTAGTATTTTACCACTTAGTCAAAAGAAATGCCTTCTAAATACTTGTTATTCAGACTCAAACATTCTGACCTATAACACATGTTGACAGCATCCATCCACCTACTGACCACCAGTGTGTAAACATAAAGCATCCTATACATTTTAGGACATCAAGTGATGCACTGTCATTCATTTGCAGAAGCAACCTATACAGGAAACCCTACATGTACAGATATGTTTAAATTCAGAGCTCAACCTACAAAATAAAGAACCCAGAAGCTCACATGAAACTCCAAAGCTGCTTATCTTTCAAATACTTTAATGAATTCACCTGAAGACTCATTTATTAGCTCTGAGAGATCTGTACGCAAGATTAATTAAGCATTCAAGACACAAACATGAGGAAGTATCAGAATAGGATAACATATGTTGTTGGACAGTTTGTATGTGGGTTTGTATTTCTGAAAGTTTTTTTTTCTCTAAAGTCTCTTTCTGTAACCAAATAATTATCCAAACAACTCAAAATATACCAACTGTTTAACTAGTCCAGTCAACATAAACTGCTTTACCAAACAATGTGGCAAATCACTCCCATAATGCATGTTAAAATGCTCTTTTCAAAATAAAAGTGTCACTATAGCCCTATTCTGGGGTCCTGTGGCACTTGTTTTTACATGATCTCTTTGTTTTTACTTACATCCAGAGCTGCCATTTAATTTTTCTCTTAGAAATATACAGACTGGATTATCTACTGTTTAGCAGAGCTCATCTGATCATTTTAGTCCTGTCTGGATACAAGCATCTGTAATTTTCTCAGCAGGTGTGAATCCAGGATTATCATCACAGCTACTGACCATCACTGTGAGGTCCTTAAAGTTCTGATGATAATACTGTTAGACTAATAGAACTGTAAATAATGTTTTATACTGAATGGTTTATATTGATTACACAATAGGCTTATGTGTAACAAGAATAAATAAATACGTGTATAAGCAAATAAATGATAATAGTGTGACCATATTATCATGACGCAATACAGCTCCAATAAAAATGTTTCTTTACAAATGTCCCTCTGGTAAACTAATCCAACCCCAGTTAGGGCGTAAGTAAATACTGCCTACTACAAGATTCGAGACACGTGGATGACTATTTAACTGGCATTGGAAAATCAGCCGACTAATATTTAATGAATTAGTTGCATGCAAGTGTGTAAAGGCTTTTAGTATGTATCATTAGATTACTAACGGAGTCTTAAACATATGCAATAAAATGAGTAAAAACACAATATGAGACAAAATATTAAGACTAAATATTAAACATTTCTAAAGTCTGTCGTACACGTTAAAGCTTTCAGATTGTCCTAAAATAGCTCTACTGAGGTGAAAAATGAAGCCTTTAGGTAACAGATTTGAGGACGCTGATTGGCTACATTTCTGTTGCTATGCGAGTATCTTGAGTCAGCAGGTCAGTAATTGGCTGCTGCTTCTCTGACTGGGTGATATTTCTGACCAATACGAAGAGAGAACATGAACCAGAAGCTCATTTCAAAAAAAAAAAAAAATTTTATACAGTACGTTATTGTGCATGTTTCGCACATACATACGGGGGTTAGGCCATGAAACTGAATCAGCTGTCATTTTAGTGTGGGCGGTTTCATGGCTAAATTGGACCAGTCTGGTGGCCAATCTTCATTAATTGCACCAGTAAAAGCAGAATGTGAAAGTTCAATTAGCAGGTAAGAGCACAGTTTTGCTCAAAATATTGCAATGCACACATTATGGGTGACATACCAGAGTTCAAAAGAGGACAAATTGTTGGTGCACGTCTTGCTGGCGCATCTGTGACCAAGACAGCAAGTCTTTGTGTCTAAATATCATTGAGCCACTTTGGGGTGTTTTGGAGGAGTGAGTCAGGAAACGGTTTCCTCCACCAGCATCACGTAGTGACCTGGCCACTATCCTGCAAGAAGAATGGCTTAAAATCCCTCTGACCACTGTGCAGGACTTGTATATGTCATTCCCAAGACGAATTGACGCTGTATTGACCACAAAAGGGGGCCCTACACCTACTAATAAATTATTGTGGTCTAAAACCAGGTGTTTCAGTTTCATTGTCTAACCCCTGTACTTGAAACACGTAGCTTTTGATTATTTAAAAAATATGTAAACATTGAAGCAAAAAAAAACTATTTCCACCATTGAGGTCGGTGACATAGCTCCCTCTAGTGGCCAGCCGCCACTGAACCTATATTCATCATTGATCATTTATTTGTAAAGTTAGTTAACAGTAGCAGCACACGTTGAATGAGGCAAACTGAGAACCGTGGTCTTTTGCTCGAATGAAAAGCTGAGCACTTTTGTGTGAAAGAACACCTCTGATTTGAATAAAGTGTGTACAACGTGTTACATTTTAATCACTTCAACGGATGGTTTGGTAACCAAAACCTACAAAAACCAAACAATCTGAAGGCACAATAATTTTATTGAGTGTCATGTTGGCCAGTTATTGTGTTGATCTTCACTTCCAGCTTTCTCCATCAGCAAGACTGGCCCGTGAAGGTCGAAAAAAATCAGTTTATTAACAGCATGAAAACTTATACAATTTAAAGAACATTTCTATCAAGACAGAATCAGTGTGAAAAAAACAATGCCATACCAACAATTCTGTCAGTCGGTACAGCTTATTATTTAGAAACATTCACATAACTGCTCGTGGACCTGAATGTGCTCCTCTGGTCTTCATCAGTCTTAATATATCAGAATATAATGGGTGGAGTAGTTTGCTCATCCTGCCGTATATTCAAATAGTAAGACTTGCATTTGAAAATACTGATATCGAACTGTTGCCAGATTTTCCTTTTATAGCTGGATAATCTGTTTTGAAAAGCAATATATTTAACTAATAAGTCTCTGATATGTTGCCCGATTATTCTCATATATTAGTGTGGAGCATTTTATTTTAAAAGCCATAAGAGAAAAATCTGGCAACACGAGTTTTTAAAAAAGAAAAAAGACATATTATTAAAGCCTCACTGCACCACTATTACTGAAATATATAGCTTTTCAAATTAAAAGACTCCCCACTAAGATATAAGATGACAATTAAGATATCAGAGCTTTTTTAAAACGATACATTTTTTAATTAAAAAATATATTTTTTAAATGATAATAAAGCTTCACTGATACACTATTAGAGAAATATAAAGCTTTTCAAAATAAAAGACTCCCTCACTGAGATGGAGGGAAATGGCAAGTTATGAAACTTTTGTAATATTAAAGATTTCCTGAGGTTTTTCAAAACAAAAGACTTTCCAGTTGCAGTGTTTCCACATTAAAGTCTTACTGCTTGGAGATCAAGGAAATAAGTTTTTAAATACAGGACATTATAAGAGTCAAGATCCATTTTGTACTGATAAAAACCACATTGTAGCAAACTTGAGCTCCTAGAAATATTGTTTTATCCATTGAAATAGCACAGCCTTACCTTTGAATAATTACAGATGGACTGCTTCTCCTCAGTTCTGATGTCTGTGCTCAGCAATAAGGCCAAGTAAAAAAAAAAGAGTTGTTCATCCCCGCCCGACCCTCTAAAAAGCACCCGACCTTTTATATATATATATATATATATATATATATATATATATACACAAAAAACGCGCCGAACACCCTAGTCTGGCCTAGAATCCAAGCGGGGGGTTTTCCGCTGACGAGAAATTTCGCTGCATCCGCGCTTCCAGTGCTAGATTCTTATTGGCTTTTTCTAACTGGTTCTGTCATCTTGTGAGGCTGTAATGAGCTCACAACCAATTTGTTGATGGATGCATTTGTCAGATAAAATAGTTTTCATTTATAGATATTTCTTTTGTAGTCCTTCTGCCATCTTTCATGTCTTCTTCACCTCCCCCCCGACCCAAAATTTTGGTGAAAAAGGATGATCACCAATTTTTTTTTTTTTACTTGGCCTAATGTTCTTCAGTAGCTGTAGCCTAAAGGTTAGTTAAGCAGGCTCGTCTTCGATCCCCCTGACAATAGGATGTGGGTGAAGTGTCCTTGAAGAAAGTACCTAACCACCAACTGCTCCCTGGGTGCCATGGATGATGGTTCTGCCCACCGCTTCATGCATGCCTGTTCATTAAAGAATGTGTCTATGTGTGTTCATAGTGTGGATGAGACTTACTTCTCCCTTGATTAAATCTATACTTCTGACATATATTAACTAAAGGACTCTCAAACCTTTAACTGCACAAACCCAGTAAAGCAACAGGGTTGTATGGATAAGCTCTTGAGTTCAGTTTGGAAGGCAAAAAAAGGCAACATTTTGTTTTTCATTCCAAAATGTTAATTTAAGTAAATAAATGCATGAAAATGTGAATAAATTTGTTCCACAAATTTGCAGTTTAACGATATGTGCACTGATATTTGCATAAGCCTCTGTATTGTGCTCCTGTCTGAGGTCTCGACATCTATTACTTCACGTAGTAAAAGGCAAAACATTAACAGGAAAAATAAAGGCTCAAGAAAAACACAAGAGTTTGATTATAACAGTCTGTTTATGGAAATACACTTCCGTAATAGTGAGTGCAAGATAGTGAGGTGAAAGTAGAGACCTCTTTCACCTGACATAAATACAGCCATTACATACAAACATACATATATAAATAGCCAGCACCCCTTCTTCGAGGGACTGATGTACAGCTCTGGACAAAATAAAAAGACAAAACTGCTTCAATTTTAGCTCTATGAGTGGCCTACAGACCCCCAACAGTATTGAGAAAGAGTGATGAACAAATCACGTTTATTCCACCCAATTCTGACTTCTGAACTCTACTTAAGTTAAAACATTAGTTTTGTGATGTTTAAAAATGGAAAAAAACTTGTTTTCTTTGGATTATTCAGTCTCAAAACACTTTGAGAAATTCATTTTCTGCCAGTAAATGTTGTAAATGGCAATATCTTGATAAAGAATTTGGGAGAAATATTGTCAGTACTTCAGAGAATAAAACCAAAATGTTCATTTTACTCAAAACAGACCTATAAATAGTTAAATCAGAGAAACGAATCTGCAGCGCTCGTCATTTCTTCCAGAGCTATACACGGAGACTCACACTTAAAGTGCAAAAGTCTGCTTTGATTGCCTTCATTCAACAGGAGTACCTACAATTACATAAATCAAACAGCATATTGAATCCCATTAGCTGTAATCTATTGCTAGAACCACACAGCAATAATCCAAGTCAGCTAAAGTAAAGGTGATACATGAATATTACACACTATTGTAGGAACATACATTTATATTCTCACAGACAACAGATAAACACAAGTGCTATAGTGGTCCAACAGGAAGCCACGATTTGATGATTCAGGGCTGGTCAAAGTGAGCATTACCAAGCAACAACAAAGAAAAAAATAAACAATGGCTATGTTTACATGCAACGATTTTCTCCAAATCCAACGGAATTCATTGTGATTACAGATAAAGATTGAAGCTCCAAATGTTTTTGAAAGAGAAAGAAAGTGTGAAGCAGGGGTGATGTTCCTACCAGTCAAACTGGTAACAATAATCTGGTGGAAATCTTTGTAGCAACTGTCTTTTATCCAGAAGTTTGTCTTCCTACTAGAAGTTTGAGTATTGCTGTGAGGATTTACTCGCATTCAGTGATATGTTGGATGATCCAAACTCATTAGGTGGAGTACCATTATTCCAAAACGTACAGGTCCACTGCACTACAGCTCAATGCAGGAGGGCTTTAAACCCCTCTAGCCCTTTGCCAGCATTAGACATTCTTCTGTTTAAGATTACTTACAAAAATACCCGCCTTGTTCGGACAGAAATTAAAATTGCACTGGCCTCAATCAGACTACTCTATGCCGAATGAGATATTCACGTGGTTATATTTTATTCCAATTGAGGTAGTCAGATTATTAATGGACTATAATGTTGCATGTAAACATAGCTAATATCAGAAATAAGTAAAGAAGAGATCTATATAATAACACATTGGGAAGCACGATATCTGACACAGTTCATACAAAGCTTTTTGGTGTTGCATGAGTAAGAACAATTTGTACTATTAATGGCAAGTAAAAGAAAGATGACAATACAATACAGTCACAAATAATAATTCAGACCAGTTTGTTCTTGCTACTGGTGAACTATTCTGCATATTCATTTATAGGCAAGTATTGTTACACCACAAGCCAGTAGCCACTGGGTTAAACACAGTATGCATAACTTAAAAAAAACAAAAAAAAAACAAAACAAAACAGCAACATGGTCAATCACGTTCCATCCAATGTTTGTGTTTCCATCCATTCAAGACCTTCGCATGAGAATCCAAGAGAATTACACAGCCCTGACAATGGCTAAAAATGTCAGTATCCTACACGGGAGGTAGATTTGGAACAAACCAGCAAACAAAAGAAAGTGATAAACAGATATGGGCTGTAATACATTTGTATTGCATATTTAATCGTATGCCTGACCTATGAACTAAACTAGAAATGAGGTTACGGAATCTTTCCTTGATATGCTACACAGATAATATTTTGTCTTTCTTAATCATGCAAGATATGGCTTCACACTTAACCTGAAGTGCTCTTAGCAATCACAAACGCTACCCAGCAAGCATGATGATGCCGTGACAACTGTCTACATTCCTGCAGGGTTGATAAAATGTTTCGATGAGGTTCTGTGCTTGCTGGGTAAGCACTCAGCATGACTGCAGAAAAGCCCCAAAAAGGGCTGCACGGCTCAACTTCTTCCACATTTCTCCAGTTTCAGAGTCTCTGAATACAGACATCCTTAAAATATGCCAGATTTCTGAAACTAACACTTTTACTAATTGCCAGTCCTTTCTATTACAGAAGCTCAATGCTCTGATCCATCTTCACTTGTAAACAACGGCTACTGTTTACACCTTTATATTCTGTCCCAAAGCAACAGCTAAACTATGTATAGACTGATGGATATCGCTTCAAAAGCCAAAGCCTCATAGAGTGACATTTAAAGTACTTGTATGCTCTTCATACAATGAAAACACAAGATATATTTGGTTGCATCCATCTCACAAAGTTTGCTTACTTGCAAAAATGAATGGAAAAGGTATACATTCAATACAAAATCAACACCACTTAGGGTTGGTTTCCAAGATATAGCTTAAGCCAAGTCCAAAATGAAAAAAGATTTTCCATTCAGACATGGCAGTATAATTACATCAAAGACTAGACTCAATTTCTGCCTAGGAAACCACCCACTGTGAATTCAATCCAACATAAATACAAAAGATACACACAATGACGTTTGGTTTAACAAATGGTCAAGATAGACATATAGATAGATAGTTACATATTTGGAATTCTAAACAAGGCTTTCGCCAATTAAAGACCCTGGAGGTGCACTAGTGCAAGAGTAAAGCTTGAAGGGGCTGAGGTGAGGGGCAGGGAGGAATGCCAGTATTGCATATGGTTCCAAAGGGGTGCATCACATAATGATAATTACTGTGATAGACTGGCTGCTAAAGCAGCCAGAACAGAGATGACGTGTGGTGTGGTTATCTCACACTCTGCGACATGTGCAGTGGAGTCAACATTTCTTCAAATATGGCCCCCTTCACGTTTGAGCCGCGCAGGTTGGCTTCCTGTAAGTCACAGCCTGATAGGTCGCAATTCTAATAAGAGGAGGAGATTAAAGTTTAGACTGTTCAGCTAGTACACACAGGAGTAAGCACACTATAAACTACCTGTGGCTTAAAACGGTGACCTTCTTACCTCGAGATCAGTGCCTGCCAGTGTGGCTCCTCGCAGATTGCAGTTCTTCAGCTTGGCATTCTTCAATGTAGCAACACGCAGATTTATACCAGTCATCTGACTGCCCTCCATATCCACTCCCTTCAGATTGGCACCTATCATATTACAATTACAATGCTGTGAGGAAAAGTTTCTTTAACATATTCACACCTTCCCAAAAACAGCAGTTTCCCTGCACACTTTAGCACACCTGATCCAATTAAATCAGCTCTTTAACAACATGAGTTGATATGGGTGTATTAAAGCAGGAAAAGCACCAACCAGAGTTGAGAGATACTGTGCTCGTCTACAAGACTGTTAAGAGATCAAGATATTGTTTTGCCTCATAATAGAGCTGCACATACTTCTGAATGTAGCTCCAATTTGGACTGCAACACTTCTAATTCTATAAAAAATGGTGACTTGTCCCTCTTACAGCATGCAAAAACATTCATACCCTCCAAGTTGGCTTTGAGTCCAGATGGGTCCTCGAAGTTACAGCCCTTCAGTGAGGCACCTTCAGCATTGGTGCACAGCATCTTAACACCCTGCAAGTTAGCACCCTGGAACACAACCACAGTATCAACACTTGTCACCACATTGAGGAAACGAACACAAACCACAACCTCCTGAGGGTAATTCTTTAGTACAAGTAGGCCAGTCACCAACAATGGAGGACCATGTTCGAATGATCTTTGAGTTGGATGTGAGAGCTCGGAAATTATATAATTTTTAAAATCTGTTCACTCTCGTTTCAAAGTTAGAACAATATGGGTGATTACATGATAGTAAGTGCAGTTAGAAACAAGCTAAACAAGTTTGTAAGTACTACATTTGTATGCTGATGTTTCATTTAAATCAGAACAGCATTTCTGAATAAGAATTCTGAGTTATTGTGCCACAAATATCACAAACTTGGTTGCACTCAGTCAATTTCGAAGAGTTAGAAGAGGGAAAACACTAATGTCTGCTGAACTGTGGACCTCTTGGAGTTTTAATTAGCCTAGTCTGAAGTAAAGAAAGATACACACATCCAGGTTTGCCCCAGAAAGGTCCGCCCTCTCCAGGTTTGAGCAGCACAGGTTTGCGTAGGTGAGATTGCAGCGGCTCAGGTTGGCCATCTTGAAATTGATGTAGCGCAGGTCCAGTCGAGAAAGGTCTGCACCACTGAAATTCAGACCCTGTGCAAGACAAAGAACAGAGGGGCAAAGAGTATAAACATGACAACTTAATCTCCTCAAGCGATCAAAATTCCCCAAGCGGTTACATGTGTATGATTTCCAGTACCTGACAGCGCAGCTCTGATTTGGTGGGGGTGGCTAGCAGAAACCGTACAAACTCTTTACGGGAGATGGGAGAGTGATCCTCAGGTGGATGGGAGTTCTGTGAAGAAGGAAACAAATAAATCACATACCCATAGAAAAGAATAGCATGCACATTTAATTTTTTTTTTTTTTTACCTTAATAGCAGCTTCCAATTGTTCAGCAAGTTGCTCGATTCCAAAGAATCGAGCTTCTTCCAGTACCCCTGAAACGCAAATTCAAAATGTATGTCAATGAAAGTTAGGGGTTAAAACTGCATTATAAGTTAATTCAATCAAGAATTAAATCAACTGAATTTTTAACTAGTTGACTGTTGATTTACAATAAGCTAAACGTTTGTATCCCAGTCATACAATTTGAAACAATACTTTTGTGTCTATGTGGCTACTACTACACACATAGTGGTACAAACCAGCCTAGTAAGTGACTACAATAGTTACAATCAGTCTGGACCCTGGATGCACTTATCTGAACAATATACTGCATTTATTTAACCCTCTGAAGTCTGAGGGTATTTCAGAAACTCTGATGTAGTCTGACATGCATTGGCTATTTTACAAATTACACCCATCTAATTTTTTTTTTTTTTGCAAAGTCTTACACAGGTTTTTGTTCAGCACAAACTCAGTAACAACAGTGTCAAAACAGTAAGAGTGTCAAATCTATATTCTGATTAAATCTGCTCTAATCGTAGACTTTCCAAAATCCTACTTTCAGGTGTGTTGATATATTGTGAAGAAAACACACTCTAAACATTTCTAGACTTTTGAGCTCAGAACAAACAGACGTTTAATAAACAGTCTCTGAACTGAATAAACAGTCTGCTTCACACTGATCATTACAGTTTTTAGAAATTGTATATAGTTTGATTTCTAAAGCTTAACAATAGTGAGGTGACACTGTCTTTTCCTCAGCCACTAACCCTACATTGAATATTTATGAGGCGAGAGGTCTATTGTATATGTTCACCTCAGGTGACATGTCTTTATTGATGTCCACATTCCACAGCCGCTATTTCACCAATGCTATGTCCAGAATTACCATGTCATTATCATATTAATGACAGATTGCGTCATTTTTGCAGGAAAATATGCCAAAGCTGTCTGACTTGCTCTCAAAAATGTGTCTGCTTATTTATGCTCCTCTTACAAATATCTAAAAATATATTTTGATTCAAGCTGAATGTATTTGAATAGTAGACAATTTAAGGTTTCCGTGGTTTCATTTTATTTCTAGGATAAAATGTCACAGATTTAAGTGTTTTTGCCAAATTTTGTTAATATGATGCCAACAGGAGCGCTGACTCCAGAGGGTTAATTTAAAAAATATTTAAATTACTACTACAATGCATGTCAATTGAGAAAAGCCACATTACCCAGCAAGTTGATTCCTTCATTGACAATAAGCTGACCATGTCGAAGGTAGTTCAGAATGGGCTCAAAGTACTCTGGACTGCGGTCTATGAGGTAAGCCCCTCGCTCATCTTGCTTGTTTCCCCACACATCTACATCAGAGCAAAGGAGGGAACATTAGCACAGTTTGTATAGACTCAAGCTTCACTTGCCTTTATCCCCCACTTTCACCACATGATAAACTAAAGAAAGTAAACTATGCAATAGAAGATAATTGTGCCTCATGAAATATTACCTTTATCTCGAAACATGTGGGCCAGCATACTGTCAGGCTCCTTACTCACAAGAGTACTCCTAACAGAAGAAAAACAACAGATAACTTAGTAACAAAGTCATTTCTACAGGGCTCGTCCCTATAACATTCTTTGGCCTGTAACACACCATGTTTTATGTTTTAGGTTATGTGCTTGCTGGGGTTTACGTACAGACAAAACTGTAAGTGTAATACATTTGTGTAACATGAGTAGTGCCATCATTAAATTTTAAGCTCAAAATGATAATACAGAATCAATAATCAGATATGCATCATGTTACAGGAGTTACGATTCAAATACACTTTGATGCTGTAAGTAAGGTGATGTACCGTAATTTTTAAAAAATGATACATCCTTAAGCCATTTATTTATATTGGAGCATTACAACACACCATCTACTGGTTGGGGTTTAAACAACACAATGAACCACATGCCACCAATCTTACATAAAAACTATTAAAAATCAATTCTACATTTCGTATAAGAATTGATACAGTATCACAAAATGTAATATTGTGATACTTAAGTCTATCAATATTTTATTGCACTCATAGTAATCAATTAACATAGAACAAAAGCATTTAGAAAATCTTTTAGGAGATACATTTAATTTGTGAAGACCTTTAATTTGATGAGTTAGACCTATAGTTAGATATACAGGGCTGCATCAAAATATTAGTATACAGTGAAGTTAGATTATTAACACAAATGAAATTTTCCACAATAGTCTAATTTTTGGAGTTGTATTAATACATACCGTGTGGTCGTGAAGAGACGCCCACCAATATTCAAAGTCAGCCAGTCTGTGTGGGAGCCTGCTCGCTCGTCAGCAGCCTTCCCCTCACTCTGAGGATCTGAAACACACATACACACATTCTCCATTAAAGGTCATCTCAGAACATGTTCCAGTGTTACATTGTGGTTTCAGGTAAATCAGGGAAATGAAAAGTTAACCAACTTACCAACAAAAGCGTCTCCTTCTGATACATATAACACATCATCATCTCTGCAAAACAGAGATATAAAAAGAACACAAACAAGCTGATATTTAATACTGATGAACAAAATCAACTGTTTATTGAGAATATTGAGTTTATGAGAGTATGGACAGGATGTAATTTTAATTAAAGAACATACAATACTGAAAGAGTTAACAGTAAGCAAAAGAGACATGCGACAGCAAAAGTTTTCCTTTAGGTTATGACAACAGTCCTGAAAAGTTTGTTTTAATTGATGACAGGAACATCTGTCTGAATGTAATCTTACCTAATGAGAGCTATATCATCAATCAGACCTCCTTTGCCATTGTAGAGATTACTAGCCCTGATTCCCAGTTTATTGCTAGCGACGGATAAGAGATCTGACAGAGTGCCATATACTGCTACAACCTGCAAGAACAAAGGAGTGAAAAACTCACGGTGACAATTATTGTACCAATCAAAATTAGTGTAAAGTAAACTGAATACTTTTCTAGCTAGTCAACATTTACTAGAACTGTAAACACATTTTGTTAAAATGTCACAGTGCTTCCCTAAGTTCAGTGTCCAAGAGGAATAATCATTAACTACAAAATTAGGCTGTTTAATTATAACATAATTAGAATGTCAATTTCATTTCATATAGAAAATTTTAATTCCCACAATTTAATGTCATACAAGTGAACAATTACAATGAATTTGACATGAATTTCTACTAATTTCATTTCACACATTAACTGTAAACTTGCATTGTAAAATATAATTCCTACAAGTAAAAGTTTAAAATTTGATGTTACTGATTTGTGGTCAGTTTAGAGCTACTGAGTATGGAAAGGTAGTGAGGAAGACAGCTAATCAGTTCATTTGTCAAAACGAATACACTCACATCATTAAACCAAAATTATTTATACGTCAATTAATTGTCCGCTAAGGTTTCAATCATCATGGCCCTACTGATGACTAAACTGTTGACAAAGTAATGAACAAAAAGACATGCTTCTGGACTTTTTAGTGGTAGTATATTACGTAAAGGCTTTACGATGTTTGGCATATTTAATGTAGAGAATGAAATTATCCAGACTAGTCTGTTCAACAGGAATTGGAGTACTTTAGCAGTATTGCCAACAACGCATGCCCCACTGAGGTTCACCTAATTCTTTTATTTTTTATTTTTACCTGCAAAGTTTGAACAAGTGTTGATAGTATGCACCCTGTTAGGAGTTATGTTAAATTAACTCAAATTATGACTGAAAGTAAGATTCTTATGGAATCCAATTCCAGCCTTTTTACATTTTAAAATCCATTATATTTGAAACCGTCATTATTTCTGAGATACTAAGTCATTATTTTTTATACTATTTTTTAAATAGTAAGCATTTTTTAAATAGTAATTTTTACATAATAGGTCATTATTTTTCAGAGCAAGTCATTATTTTTTATATTTTTGAGACAGTAAGTAATTTTTTGAGATACCAAGTCATTATTTTTAAGATTCTAAGTAATTATAGGTGATATTGTTTGAGATAGTAAGTCACTATTTTTGAGATAGTAAGACATTTTTATATTTTTGAGAAAAATAATGAGGTGCAGGATTGTATTTATTTTACGTGACACTAATGGTTTTTTAAAAAATCCTACTATAAATATAATTTTGAAACTTTCACACAGAGTGAATCTGCTCACAGGACCATTCATTACTGTGATCTCAGCTATCATCAGAGAGCTAATAATGTTCATAACATTCACATCTATCTATACCATAGCACATACACACATTATTCACAACAAGGGTTAAAATCTTTAAATCACACACATAGTCACAGTCCTGCTCACTTAACTGACCTAGTAACACAAACCACACCAACGAAGCTGAAGTTAGCTTAGCCGAATGTCCCGGTCCACCTTAAATGAATCAGTAATGCCATACAGACGCTACACTATTTAAGGTGGACCGGCAAACATGAACAAGAAGCTAACATCAGCTTTGGCCAACATCACTGCAATGAACTCTATTCATCTGACGGGTTTACTCACCTTGCCGTTTTTGGAAGAGCCGTTGACAAAAAGCGTAACCCTTCGCATTCTTTGCTGAAGCTATAATTATGTACAGTATTGCGTTGATAAAATAATGATCTCACAATGTGAGATTTCGACATCAAACTCATCACACACAGTAACAACCTAAACCAGCTACAGTGCGCTGACGTAGAAAAGCCAGCGTCCAATCGGATCGAGCACATTGTTACTATCCTAGACAGAAGACCAATGACAATCCAGTATTACTCATCTTGGGCTGCGCAACCAGCCAATCAGACACGAGTGTGGCGGAGGAATTTGCAAAGGGAAATAATGACGACTTCAGTGTCGGTTTTCTAGTCTGGAGAGTTTGGGTCATTTGTACCTTAAAGCAAAATCAATGAATTCAGAAATGATAATTGATAATGACACAATCATAATACATATTTTTTAGACATGGATGATGCTTTAATTTTGAAAAGGCACTGCAGTGCATTGCTAATAAACACAATAACATAATACTCACCTAAATAGCTTAGTTGTTCCTGTTCCTGTCTCACAGGCTGTGTTTTAGGACATAAAATTAATGAGAATTATTAATGTGAATTATACAAAAATAATATAATGGAAATAAATATTGTGGATAAACTATATTCGCCCATGAATAACATCAGTAAACATCACTAGAATATGACATATTCGTCCATAAACAACCTCAATAAACACTAATATTCAGTAGACACCTACTATAAAATTTGGGGGTACATATCTCAGCTTGGACCTACAATGTCATCTTATAATATTTTCCCAAATCATCCTAGTTCTGTTTCATTGTCAATGGAAAATTTCTTGACATATTTAGTTGATGATACCTTTCTTTACAGAGGGGATGGTGAGGGTTGGAGAAGTTGATAATGCCCATCATTTTTTCCCTTCTTTTTATTACTTGTACTTTTTATTTACTCTTACATAATAATTGTCTCATCACATCAGGCTCAGCTTTATTGTCATTTATAACACGTGACATGATGACGGGAACGAAATATAGTTCCATAAGCTTGGTGTGTTACATGATTAAAATTGGAATATACTGAGACAAATATGAAACAATAAATTAAAATGACAAAAAATAAATTTAAATTAAATTAAATATATAAGTATTTACATAATAAAATAAAAGATTACAAATGTACTGCAGCAATTAGTATGTTAAGGTGTAATAGTGTTAAATTGGAGCCGCAGAAACATAGTCACAGTTGTGTTCAGCATATAGTGTTTATACAGAGAGCACAGTCAATGTATGTGGGCTGGAGCAGTTTAGCAGCCCAAGTTATTATGTTTTTGTTTTATTTTATGTTGTGTATAGAAAAATGCAGTAAAGGCATTTAAAAAGGGTGTTTCATTCTGAGTTTGAGTAATTGACTACTGAAAGAGTATAAATACTGTGTCTCTTAAAACTGTAACTGCCACATTCCTAATATCAACACTCATGAACCAGAGACATCATCAGAAGTGTCTTACCTGGATTAAACAGAACCAGAACTGGACTGTTACTCAGTGCTCCAAAGTCTTTTCAGATGAAAGTCAGTTTAACATTTCATTTGTAAATTAAAGTCTGTGATAGTATCTATGCTTAAATTATTGAGACAAATAGATGCTCTTTTCCTTTCCAGTAGATGGCAGAAGAGGCTGCATGCTGATCCTTCATTCTCAACCAAATGTATTTGACTATTGCAGTTCATTATCGTTGCTTACCTGCATTTTGTGTCTGCATGTCTAGACTGCTAAATACACTAATAATAACCTGTAAAAAATCAAGCAGCAGGTAAATGCAGTACTCAAACAAATAACCGGTCACATCAAACTTTGTAATAACAATGGATGAAAAGTAGCCTTTTGGCTAATTCCAGTTGCATTTACAGTAATGTTAATTAATGTACACTGTCCCTGTCAAATAAACTATTAAATAAAAAAAATAAAAAAATTAAACCTAATGTCTGAGTTTTCCCATCGTTTGGCTGTTGCTGAGGCAAAAACATGGATATGGGAGGAGTTTGTTGAGGCCATGGAAAACAACTATCAGATGGCTCCTCTTCTGGCAAATGGTCAGGCAGCTTGGGAGGGAAAAACAGTTTACCACCAACACTGTTTACAGAGTTGGTGGAGAGTTATTGAACCTCAGCTGGGGACATCATTGGTCTGGTCATTGGAAACAATACTTTGAGGACCTTCTCAATCCCACCTGCACATCATTAAGAGAAGAAGCAGAGACTGTGGACGTGACTCACTCATCACCCAGACCAAAGTGGCCGAGGTAGTAAAAAAAGTCCTCGGTGGTGGGGCCCCAGGGGTGAATGAGATCCGGCCTGGGTTTCTCAAGGCTCGGGATGTTGCAGGGCTGTCTTGATTGACATGTCTTTGCAACATTGAATGGACATCAGGGCAGTGTCCCTGGATTGGCAGATGGGTGTGGTGGTCCCCATTTTTAAGAAAGGGAATCGGAGGGTGTGTTCCAACCACATGGGGATCACACTTCTCAGCCTCCCCGGTAAAGTCTATTCAGGGGTGCTGGAGAAGAAAGTTTGACTGATAGTTGAATCTTGGATTCAGGAGAAACAATGTGGGTTCCATCCTAGTCGTGGAACACTGGACCAGCTCTTTACCCTTGATAGGATCCTAGTTTGTTTGTTCAACCAATCTACATGTGTTTTGTGGATTTGGAGAAGGCATTCGACTGTGTCACTCGGGGTATCCTCTGGGCGTTTCTCTGTGAGTATGGGGTACTGGGCTCTTTGCTAAGGGCTATTCAGTACCTATACAAGTGAAGCAGGAGCTTGGTCCGCATAGCCGGCAGTAAGTCAGACTGGTTTCCAGTTGAGCTTGGACTCCGCCAGAGCTGCGCTTTGTCACCGATTCTGTTCATAATTTTTATGGACAGAATTTCTCAGCATAGCCAAGTGGTGGAAGGTGTCCAGTTTGATGACCTCAGGATTCCATATTTGCTTTTTGCAGATGATGTGGTACTACTGGCTTCATCAGACCAGGACCTCCAGCTCTCACTGAACCAGTTTGCAGAATCAGTACCTCCAAATCCAAGACCATGGTACTCAGCTATGTTCAATCCTCACCTATGGTCATGAGCTTTTTGTAGTGACCAAAAGAATGAGATTGACAAGTGGCTGAAATGAGCTTTCTTTGTAAGGTGTCTGGGCTCTTCTTAAAGACAGGGTGAAGAGTTCGGGCATCCAGGAAGGGCTCAGAGAGAGGACCGCTGCTCCTCCTTGTAAAGAGGAGCCAGTTGAGGTGGTTCGGGCATCTGGTAAGGATGCCTCCTGGTGAGGTGTTCTGGGCATGTCCAGTTGGGACCCCGGGGAAGACCTATGGCATGCTAGAGAGATGATCTCTCTCAGCTGGCCTGGAAATGCCTTGAAATCCTCCCATATGAGCTGGAAGAGGTAAAAAGGGACACCTGGTCTTCTCTGTTTGGGTTGTTACCCCCGCAACGCAGACACGGATAAGTGGAACATGATGGATGGATGAATGGATAGACAACCTCAATACACTCTATTAATCACTAGAATAGGAGATTAGTAGATTATTACACAAAAACATCTTAAAAGTGGTGACACTGTCATGTCTCAGCCTTCTACCATAGAAGTTTGAATATCTGGAGCAGCAGAATTTGTGGACTTCATTATAGTCTCAAACAGCTACAAAAACAAAGAATGTACTCCTGAAATTAAAGTTTGTGGTGTTATGGAAAATGTTATATAAACAACCTTAAATAAACACTCTATACACTAGAATTGGAGTTAGTAGTTCATACAAAAGCTCAATAAACTCTATTAAATCACTAGAAAATTAGATATTAGTCCATTATCAACCTCAATCAACACCATTAATCACTCTGATATGAGATATTAGTCCATAAACAACCTCAATAAACACTATTATCACTAGGATATTACATACTAGTAGATCATTACACCAGAACTGGGAAAAAAACAGTGACACTGTCCTGCCTCATCATTCTATAAGAGAAGTTTGAGTATCTGGAGAAGCAACGTATGTGGATTTCGATATAGTCTCAAATGCCTGTCACAGTGACAAAAAAAGGGTCAAGACCACATTACTAGATGATCATACATTATAGGATCACTATTATCACAAATAACTCCAACAAATACCTGATTATAGAGTATAGTCTCACTAATTACCACAACTAACTCCAACTATTACCTGATTATAGATTAAAAGATCACTAAATTATCTCAAATAACTCGAAAACATACTTGATGATTGAGGTTAAGATCACATATCTCACAAATAAATTCCAACAAATATATTGTAAAAGGTATTGTGGTGTTTGAAATTAAAGTCCTCATGTAAGAAACAAAAACATCGACAAACTCT
>BRDA01034605.1:12500-17665 GCA_036984385.1 Crenuchus spilurus | reverse complement strand
GCCATGAAATTTTGAAACATATTTTTCCCTTAAAATGATACATTCTCTCAGTTTAAACTTTTGATTTGTGATTTGTGTTCTATTCTGAATAAAATATTAGATGTTGGCAACCTCACATCATTGCATTCAGTTTTTATTCACAATTTGTTTAGTGTCCCAACTTTTTTGGAATCCGGTTTGTAAATGATGACAGGCCTGGTTATAAGTAGTCACAAATTTTACATAGTTACTCTAAATTGAAAATTATAAAATTGAATTGTGTTTTGTATGTATTTGTAACTATCCACAAGCTAAATTGGCCGGTTAGCTTCCTGTTGTTGTTGCTGTGTCAAATCGATTCGGACTCCTGGTGACTATATGGGTAGTGTTTGGATTGTATCCATCCATCCAACGGTTCCAGCACCACTTCTGAATCTTCTCATAAGGTGTCCAGAATAAGATAACTGTTTGGTTATCTGGGCTTCTATTGAAAGGTGAGTTTTGATTTAGTATAGGATCTATTTATCTGTCCAAGGTTCTCTCAAAGGTCTTGAAAACCACTGTTCAAAGGCATCAATATTCTTCCTGTCCTGCTTTTTTACTGTCCATATTGACCTCAAACAAAGTGCTTTAAACAACAGAGAACACAAGTAAACAATGCCCCTCGTGACATTACAGCAGGTTACATGTTTTTCTGCTTTCACATTATATCACAAAAACACAAAATATGACCCACTACTTAGCTTACATTATTACAATTACACACTAAGTACATGAGCTCAGTGCAATGCTGCTGTGACTGGAATTAAAAGTGAGGTTGGCAAAGAGGCTAATATCCTTTACTAATCCAAATCCACACATGCAACATGTTATTAAAGAACAGAAGAGGGGGGTAGACAGAAAGAGAAAGAGAGATAAAGAGATGTGTGCAACCACCAACGGAAAAAGAAGAAAAGAGGCAGGTCAGAGAGGACGAGTCTCAGTGTGAGCTGGCCCGAGTGACTGCCTTTCTGGCAGTAAGCTGAAATCTCCAGAGTCTCAGAGCACCAGAGTGCCACTGCTCTGCCTAGACAGCTCAGTGTATAGCACACACTCCTGTGCCATTCACAGTATAAGTGAATGAGTCCATTCAGAAGAGCTGCACTGTGATCTGCCTGCAGGAGTGATATACTACTCCCATCAAAGGGCCCTTATCACAGAAAACTGACATTTCCTCACATTTTAAAGCCCATATTAGAGAAATCTCACCATACAGTGAAAGTATAGTAAGTAAGGATCTGAAGTCCAAAGTTTGATATGGATTTATATTGTAACAAGTCAAAAAGTCCTTTTTGGGCAATTAAACAGTTTACTAAGCATAGAACAAGGGTGGAAAAAAGACATACAACTACACACAGCAGCACTGAACTATCTGAACAGGCTGCCAGGCTATACTCTTGTCTGTGAATGTGTAACTAACCTGATGAACAAAACTGATTAATTTACTTTCAGGTCTCTGATTAACGTCAATTTCACTTACTGCTCCGTTTCTCCTGCACACACAACCAGACTGCAACATCTTATACACAAGAACTAACTATTGCATCAATCACTGTACCAATATGCATATGACCATGTATGTATTCACTTATACTGCCCTAACACAACCCATAATGAATGATATTGTGGAATACTTACATTTTTAAAGAGTTTCTGTTGTTTATTTCACAATAAAAAGTGTGACTGTGAAAGTATAAAACTGTACAGCTATTAGAAATACATATTAATCTAATAATGGATATTACATTACCCACATTAACATGCTCTGGACCCCTCTACGCTGCCCCTAAGCAACCCAAAGCAGGATTTTCTAGCTGCACCGTCAATGCTATCTCCCCATCTCTCTCTCTCACACAGAGCAAGAGGTTCTGCCAGTGGTCATCATAATAGTGGTTCAGAAAGCCCAGTCATATTATCCAATAAGCCCAGTTCACACATAAAATGACCCCTGCCGCACCCTCAGGCTGAAAAACACTCTATCAGAATCCATTACAGCTTTATAAAGCCAACAAATCAACTCTACTCACCCTTCAATCACTGAAATAACAGGAAATATGATGGGCTAAAATCCACTGTAAAACCTGTGAAGCCTAAGACAGAATATTATTACGCAGAAGTGATTTTTATGATTAAATGCAATCCTTTATTTATATTGTTTACTTTATTTCATTATAATTTCAATATCGACAGTCCCATCAGCCAAATGCACACATTTCTCACACATATCATTTCTGAAAAATTGTGCTAAGCCTACAACAGCAGCTTCCACAGAAACACAGGCTGATTGACTGCACAGTCAAGACACTACTGTCCAGTGTCATGTTGAAGTTTGATTAATTTTACAGACCTAGTCTCTCAGATATCAGATTTCACTAGACAGCACAGTAGTTGTTTAACTAATCATAAACAGAATAGATGCATGACACTGATTATTTCACATCTCACTTGGCTATAAGAAACCAAACTGAGAAATAACGTCTGTGCAATTTGTTTATTTTCACAATCTCCCATATAGCAAGTGGTCTATTTCACATGAAAAGGCTAATTTCATGGTATGTGACAACATTTGGTAGTCTTGCAGTTATGTAATGCATGGATTATATCATTTTGGATAAAAACAAGACAACATTCAGAGGTCAGTATCATAACTAGTTACATTGTTCTAATGCAGGAATCTTCATATCCTCTATCTTCATGTCCAGCACAGTCTGGTTATCTGCCTTCTTACACACACCTACTAACATGGTAATTAACACATGAATTGAACCAGATGTGTTAAGCAGGGAAATCACATAACTGTGTAGGACAATGACCCTCCAGGGTCAGATTTGGTGATCCCTGCTGTAAAGTAAGCTTTATCAACTTTATCTGGGTTTCTGCACTTATTTACTTTACAGAACAATTTAAAGTAAGTCACCTAATTTAACTTTTCCAGAAGGTTATTTTGATAAATCAAATAAGAAGCACATGGAATAGAAGATATGTATTAATACACACACATATATATACAGTTGAAACCAGAAGTTTACATACACGATATAAAAAGACACATGTTTTTCTCACTGTCTCACATGAAATCAGAATAAACTCTTCCTGTTTTAGGTCAATCAGGATTACCAAAATTATTTCTATGTGCTAACTGCCAGAATAATGGAAGAGAGAATTTTTTAAGGCAATTTTTATTACTTTCCTCAAGGTCAAAAGTTTAAATACACTAAGATTTCTATGCCTTTAAACAATTTGGGACAGCCCAAATGATGATGTCATGTCTTTGGAAGCTTCTGATAGGTTTATTGGCAACATCTGAGTTAATTGGAGACACACCTGTGGATGTATTTTAAGGCACACCTGAAACACACTGCTTCTTTGTGTAACACATGCGAAAGTCAAAAGAAATCTGCCAAGATATCAAGAAGAGAATTGTGGACTTGCACAAGTCTGGTTCATCCTTGGGTACAATTTCCAGATGCCTGAAGGTGCCTCGTTCATCTGTATAAACAATTATACGCAAGTACAAACAAGATGGGAATGTCCAGCCATCCTACCGCTCAGGGAGGAGACGGGTTCGGTGTCCCAGAGATGAACGTGCTTTGGTCCGAAATGTGCACATCAACCCAAGAACAAAAGCAAAAGACCTTGTGAAGATGCTGGCTGAAGCTGGTAAGAGTGTGTCATTATCCACAGTGAAACGAGTACTGTACCGACATGGGCTGAAAGGCCACTCTGCCAGGAAGAAGCCATTACTCCAAAAGAAACGTAAAAAAGCCAGATTAATGTTTGCAAATGCACACAGGGACAAAGACCTTAATTTTTGGAGACATGTCCTGTGGTCTGACGAAACTAAACTTGAACTGTTTGGCCATAATGACCATCGTTACGTTTGGAGGAAAAAGGGGGAAGCTTGCAAGCCTGAGAACACCATCCCAACTGTGAAACATGGGGGTGGCAGCATCATGTTGTGGGGTTATTTTGCTGCAGGAGGGACTGGTGCACTTCACAAAATCGATGGCATCATGAGGAAAGAACAATATGTGGGAATACTGAAGCAACATCTCAAGACATCAGCCAGGAAGTTAAAGCTTGGGCGCAAATGGCTCTTCCAAATGGACAATGACCCGAACCATACTGCCAAACTGGTTACAAATTGGCTTAAGGATAACAAAGTCAATGTTTTGGAGTGGCCATCACAAAGCCCTGATCTCAATCCTATTGAAAACTTATGGGCAAAGTTGAAAAGGCAGCAAGGCGACATACAAACATGGTTCAGTTACACCAGTTCTGTCAAGAGGAATGGGCCAAAATTCCTGCCAACTATTGTGAGAAGCTTGTGGAAGGATATCCTAAACGTTTGACCCAAGTCATACACAGTTTAAGGGCAACAGTACCAAATACTAATGAAATGTATTTAAACTTTTGACCTTGAGGAAAGTAATAAAAATTACCTTAAAAAATGATTTTATTATTTTATTTTTATCTTATTATTCTGGCAGTTAGCACATAGAAATATTTTTGGTGATCCTGATTGACCTAAAACAGGAAGAGTTTATTCTGATTTCATGTGAGACAGTGAGAAAAAACAATGCACAAACTTTGGGTGGGGCGATCCCATGAAAGCCGCCACAGAACTTCTGCAAACCCCTTTAAAGCAGGTCTGTAAAAGTTCCGTGTTAATAGTATCGAGAGAGATGAAGGTCCATTGATGAGAACACTAGCAATGAAGAGATAAAGCTAATGACATTGGAATGGTTTTCCCAAAGGCAAATAACATAGTTGAAGGGTCTTCAGACCAAAACTGGTTTATTGGCGGCAGATGTGGCCTAAAGGTTATAATTAATGAATTTTTGGACAAAAAGTTCAACTGGACTGGTAGGAAAATGAGCTCTACTTCATGGCACCCACAAGAAAACTGCTACCCGGGCACTCTGAAGATGGCTGCCCACTGCTCCTCCATTGTATAAAACCATACCATAATAATCATCAGAACAAAAGGTTCTGAAGTTCAAAGAGGAGGCAGAGTAAGATATATATATATAGATATATAGACATAGATATATAGACATAGATATATAGACATAGATATATAGACATAGATATATAGATATAGATATATAGCAACATCTGCAAGGGGTTAAGTAAGACTGCTAAAC
>BRDA01034605.1:0-7500 GCA_036984385.1 Crenuchus spilurus | reverse complement strand
CTCCTCTTGTAATGGCTCTTCTAGGCTCATTGATCCTATTGTTTGGAGATTGTCTCTAATGCAAAAAGAAAGACTATGATAATGACACCAACTTACTGACTTTATAACTAAAGCTCTTATCCAGCTCTTGTTGAAAAAAAAAAGTCAGTATAAGCTCTAAACACTGTCTGAATCTGCAGAGGAACAAATGTGAGTATGCTTTTTGTTTCATTTTGAAGCAGATGTGAAGACAAAGAAAATTCATCATCAACATTTGAGATTATCTATCTAATCAAGGTGGAGAAAAGCTTTATTAAATTCATCGGTAATATATGCACCACGTCAATAACCTACTTATTCCAAGAGATTTTCAAAAGCCACAATTAACAGCTCTGAATCTGAAGGCATTAGGTTGTAAATGCCACTGAAGCTTAGCAAAAACAAAGGCAACAAAAAAAAGGAAAATCAACCATCGGAACTGCTGGAGGATCTATTGATTTTCACCCAGGAGCGGCCCAAGCAAAATCCCCTCAGATAACAACTTTATCCATGTTTCACAAGCAGAACAATCAAAGGCAATGTGTGTCACGATATTATAGATTTTGGCGTAGTCGGGAGGATCTGGGTGTGGGTGGGAGATGGAGAGATAATGAGATAAGATATATGAGAAGGAGAGAGAATGAGGGTAGCCCAGCATCCCTCAAACAGAGAGGGTCATGGGTACCAAGGCAAAGAGGGTTATGGGAATAATGAATAGAGTCCAGGCAGTTTCCTCAAGCTCAGGGCATTTGACACCCACACTAACAACAGGATCAGGTCTACAGAGGCACAGCACGTAAGCTAATGCCATCCGTTCACCATACTGCAACTGAAAAATGGTTTTACATCAACTTTAGAGCATGAAAGTCCTAAAACAAGCAGCCTGGGTCAGCTCTACAGATGTAACAATACTTGTTTTTCAATTTGATGTTCAATGTTAATTGAAGTGGGTCAATCATTCTGACTGATTTAGCTCAGGTAAACAAATGTAAAAAAAAAAAAAAAAGTTAATTAACATTAATCATGTAACAAAATAAATCCAAAAATCCTTTTAGTCCTGTCCAGATACATAATCTGTGATTTTCTCAAGTAGATTTTTAGCCACTGCTACAAGCTGTATTTATCCTCCTACCATGCAGATCCACCAAAACATATGCACAAATCACTGAAGAAAAATATACAGTGCCCTCCATAATAATTGGCAGCCCTGGTTAAGAAGTGTTCTTTGGCTTCTAATAAATTCTTTTTATATATAATATAAGACAACAATGCAAACAAAGAGAAAAACCTAAGCTTTAATTCAAGTGCCTTTATTTGGTGGGAAAAAATCACACATTAAAAAATAAATCTTTTGAATGAAATTATGTGTGCCACAATTATTGGCACCCCTGGTGTTAGTACTTTGTACAACCTCCTTTTGCCAAAAAAACAGCACTTAATCTTCTCCTGTATCTCTTCACAAGATGGGAGAATACAGAAAGAGGGATCTTTGACAATTCCTCTTTGCACAACCTCTCTAAATTATCCAAAGTCCTATGTCTTCTAGTATGCACTCTTCCCACTGGTTTTCTATTGGGTTGAGGTCTGGGGACTGAGATGGCCATGAGAGGAGCTTGATTTTGTGCCTTGTGAACCATTTTTGAGTTGATTTGGCCACATGTTTAGAGTCATTATCTTGCTGAAAGACCAAGTGTCGATGAGAAAGCAAGTGAAGACTTAAAAACAAGGCTTATTAAAGAAAAGCAAGAGAAAAGCAAGAGAAAAGCAAGGCTTATTAAAGAGGCTATTATAATCACAAGGTTTACAAAAATAAACCCCCCTACAAATTTTTATGTTATCCTGATGCAGGAGTTTCATCCCTGAGTAGATGTGAAAATTGTTTCATTATAGACACCCCTCTCATAATCTAATTCATACCAAATAGGGTTTTAGGCACCGGTAGTGCTGGGCGATAAAACGATACTGATTTGTTTCACAATAATTTTTCCCTCGATGATGATAAGCAGGACAGTAGAATTCAGTAAGCATTAACATTCGTTTCCATTTCAAGTCTAAACAGCTTGACAGTCTGTTACGTGCCCTGCATGTGTCTGTTGCTATAGTGCTCCTGTCGGCGGCGGCTCCACCCCTCTCCCCAGATTGGTGCATCGCAGGAACATCCCGTCCAATGGCTACACTGTAGAGGTGGGTCTACAAATGGAGCTGAATGCAGTTGGGGAGATGGGGAGAGACAGGAGAGATTCACCCTAATCATACAGGGTCATACACCCTAATCAATTATCAAGATCAATCAATATAGAAAAAAATTATAATTTTAATTTTGTTGGCCATATTGTCCAAACTCTAGGCACCGTAAAACATCATGTGATGAACCACTGTATAACTTCAGTTACCTCGTTGATGAAACAATAGGGTAATTTCTTTCACTATCAGTGTTTAAGATTTTATTTAACTTTAATCACACTCCCAATAAGCACATCTATTAATTATTAACATGTGTCACATCAGGTTTACGTTGATTTAAAAAATCAAAATTAATTATCCCAATGAACAGGTTGTGACTGACTGGCATGATCATAATGTATATTTTAAACTCTCCTACAATAAGACAACAGACAGAAAGAAATAAACAGAAACTCAAAGTTAAGGTGAAATACACATTTCCAGTAAGACGCTCAGGTGCAAATGGAGTCATCTGAGTAATAGTCACACATTCTACCCCTGCCAAATGACAACCTCAATCAAGGCTGACAGACTGAATCAATACCTGCTCTGTTATCATAAAGAAAACCATGGATGGAGAGCAGAATACAGAAAATACAGAATGAAAATTGGTGACAGTTCTACTGAAGAGAAACCTAATGCAAAGACCTGTGTAGAAAGTAGTCATATAACTAGGCAGAATGTTAGTACACATTAGTATTAGAGCCCCAGAACCAGCAGAAAAATACATTGACTGTTGAAGTACCATTGAGTAAGGCACCTAACTCTCAACTGCTCACCAGGCGCTGTAGCAGGTGGCCACTGCTTTGGATAATTGTGTGCTCACTGCCCCCTAGTGTTTGTGGCATTCACTGCACAGATGGGTTAAATGCAGAAAAGAATTTCCCTACAGAGAATAATAAAAGTGCTTCTTCTTCTTCTTCATTGATGTGCAATTTTATGTCTTGGTAATGCATCAATCCATCCATCCACCCATATTATTTATTGTGACTACACCATCAGTCTGTATCCTAAATGTAAAATCTTATAATAGATAGTATAACTGAACAACAAAACACACTGGTTAACACTTTGGATGAATGGACAAACCGTACACAAGCTGTGAGCATTTGTGTATATTTTATGTCTCCTTTGCTTTAGTTTAGCCCAAAGAATTCATTCCACAATAAAGTATAAAGTTGCAGGACTTGTTCTGGTACTAAGAGAATCTTTCCAGAGACTGCTGGGCTGTACAGGAATTGTGCAGTGTGCAGTCTTTATGCACAATCATGCCATTGTGCGCTTTGTGAGGTAGTGCACAGATTCTGATGATGCAGTCATCCCGCTGAGTCATCAGCTATTGTTGTTCTACACATTGCCACAAATGTGCACACAGACCTCGCTGGCAAACTCAACCCTAGAGCGATTATGAAACAACAGAGAAAAAGGCTTGGGCCAAGATTTGTTTGAAAAGTTTGAAACATAATCTAAAAACAATTATAGATCATGAACACACAACACCTTCAGGAGGTAATACAGAGAGTAAGTTCTGATGCCTGCATAGTTTTTATGAGAGTTTGATGTACATAAACATTGTTAAAGTTTAACACTGCACCACTCCCAAGGCGATACAGTTCAAACATTAAAATACTGCCAAACCACTTAAGTCAACATGCAAAAAAACACATTTACATTTAAATAGGCCTATTCAGTCCACAACAGGTAGGGACCACCTTTTCACATTGTTATTAGTTAAAATGAGGGTAGAATACAAGACCACCAATCAGAACAGACCTAAAGTACCTTTTGCACATCAATGTAGACCTAAAGGCACAGTAACAAAAACAAACTGGTTAAAATTGGTAAATTTACTCTGCCTAGTGCAAAATACAGATGATAAATGATGAGATATTGGCATTAGGATGCAATGCTTTTTTGTTTGTTTGTTTGTATTCATTTGTGCCAATTTTCTCTCCTTCCCAATGTAGTAGTAGCCAATTAACCCATCTCATCCTCTAGGGTGCTCTCCTAATAACTTTGCAATGTTCCTGACTCTAGGAGGGTGAAGACATGCACATGCCTCCTCAGCTGCGTGTGATACGGCCAACGCCTCTTTTCGAACTACCGCTGATACACCGTAACTAGGAGCCAACGCACTCGGAGGAAAACACAGGTAGACCAATCAGAAGATGCCTGAGCCAGCAGAGATTGCAATGTGTGAGTGATAGGGAGAGTGAGGTGAGAGCGCCATCTAACCACCCAGAGACAGTACTGCCAATTTTTGCTCTCTTGGGTACCGGCTGTTGATGGCAAACTCAAACTCATGATTCTCTGGTCATAGTGTCAGCGTCTTAGCCTGCTGAGCCACTCGGGGCCCAGGATGCAATGTTTACCACAGGAATTGGGCTTATGAACCTGAGGTTTGATCATGGGGGGCCACAACTGACTAGGTCATTTATGGGCAACAATGGGATGTAAAGTAGTCTCCCAATTTCTAGTCCTTTCTCTCTGTGTGTTTGGAATTTTCTCCCAATTTCATAATGATACAAATTAAATGGATGTGCTTCAGTTATTGTGTGGGATATGTGCTGTGGTACCTGGCAACCCAATCCAGAGGCAGAAGTAAGATTTGGACTGTGCGCACCCTATCTCCTCCCCTACACTCAGCTGGACCCTTGTTATCAAAGGGTCACCAGGTCAATCCCTGAACTGGCAGCAAAAACATGCACCTAATCTCCAACTGCTCCTCAGGCACCTCAGCTGGTGGCTGTACACTGCTGTGCGTAGGTACTCACTGCTGGCTTGTGGGCGTACTTGTGCTCACTACTAAAGAGGGATCAAGCGCAAAGCTGGATTTCCACCAAGGGGATGAATTCAAGTATATCATCTTCACTTTGACAATGTAACCTGATAAACATATGCCAAGTTCTGATATTTGTATTTTTGATGTAGTTTAAAATGAGTTGTGAATGTAAAACCAATAAAAATTTTCAATTAACCTGTGTTGTAAGTAGGGATGGGCGATATGGACTAAAAATGTATCAAGATAATTTCTAGGTTTTATCACGGTAACAATAAGTGACGATAAAAAATTATATATATATCTAATCTTTTGTTTTATAAATCTATCACTACATTGTCTTGAGAGCCCTAAAATAATACTAGAAACCACTAAATTACAATAATTAAGTTCAACTAATACACCTGTATTGCAGAACTGTAGTGACACCTATTAAACAAGTCTGAAATATGAGAACAAATTTGACATTTATTTAAATGCTTTACACCTTCAAAAATAACTTGGCTTATAAAAATCACAAAGTAGTACAACTGTAAACACAACCTAATAAAATAATAATTTCAATAAATTCCAATCAACATGTAAAACTGAAATCTCTTTTTGTGCAAGAATGCAGAAATAAGGCTGTCAGGAACATCTGTATGTGCTTTACACCTTCAAAAATAACTTGGCTTAAAGTATTACAACTGTAAACACAACCTGATAAAAAAATAATTTCAATAAATTGAACATGAACATGTAAAACTGAAATCTTTTTTTTGTGCTAGAATGCAGAAATAAGGCTGTCAGGAACATCTGTATGTGCTTTACATCTTTAGATGTTCGGTCAAAAAGACCAGCATATTAACTGGGGCTGGTTTCAAAAGAGACCGTTGGCAGGTTACCACATTTCCTACAGCACTGAAGACCCTTTCTGAGGCTGACGGTCGGTCAGTCAGTCAGTCTCTCTCTCTCTCTCTCACTCACACACACACAAATGCGCGCTTTCTCTCTCTCTCTCACCCACTGGCTCTCTCTCTCTGTGTTTTTCGGGAATTTATCATTTTTATCGCTAGATGACAAATAATTACCATGGGGAGTTTCTTTGACGGTATATCGCACATGATAACATATCGCCCATCCCTAGTTGTAAGGTTAAATGGGGATGTGCAGATAACCCAGAAAACCTTCTTTTGCGAGGAATGATATGCTGAGAATAAATAAGTATTATGTAATACAGATACAATGATAAATAAATAAGCTGCACTTGGGTAATGTCAGTTATTCATAGTGCTGATAATGGAGAAAGGAGGTCAATCAGTCATGGTCTTTAAACTTTCAAATACACAAGACCTGCAGGATGAGTCACAGCTAAAATTACATGACGCAGCTACTGATGCTTTTATACACACATGAAAACACAAACAAATGTATGATGATGTATGTTGCGTAATGCACACAAGGGCACAAAGCTTGGTTATTTTTTGCAGTACCCCTGAGGTAAAACCCCTGAGATCAGTCATTAATCTTAGTCACACCTTCTCATCGCCAATGACATTCACAAGACTGCCATGACATTTACGAGTGCATCAACGGCGGCTGGGTTAACCACTGGTTGGAAAGATAGCGCTATATGCAGTCAGGGGCTTTACTCATATATACTGCAAATTTGAGCTGTCAAGATCAGAAATGTAAGTGTGTATCTGTATGCTGAAAATACACACTGCACGTAGGAGGAGCCAAATCACATTTCTATAGCCTTTTCTGAATACTGATGTGGAGACTGAAAGCACAGGCTCACAGGCTGATGTGAAGGCCTAACACATGTACAGACATGCATACACAGCTACATATTATTATAATGCAAGACTTGGCTGTCTCATATTCCTAGCAGGTTCACACTTCATTCAATTCAAAAGCAATTCCGGCCAATCAAGAAGGTTTAAATTCTATTCCACACACCAAACTATGATTCGTTACAGTGATTCAAGAATTTTCTTTAAACATTATGATGGGCCCCGAGTGCTTCAGTGGACTAAGGCATTGACACTGTGATAAGAGGATCACAAATTCGAATGCCGGTCTTGCTGCTTGGCCCACAGACAGGGTAGAGAGAGCTAAATTGTCTGCTCTCTCCGAGTGGGTAGATGGCGCTCTCTCCCCATCAATACTACCATGCAATGTCTGCTGGCTCAGGTGTCTGTCAGCTGATGCATCCGAGCTGAGGTTCCTACGCTTTCAGCAGTTTCAAAGGAGGTGGTTGCTGTCTTCACATGCATCGGAGGATGGCTAGTAGAGATGGAACGATCGATCGGCTATGTATCGTATCGGCCGATTTTTAATCACAATTTGTAAAGTCGACGTCCCCCGAGGAGGAACCAAGACAAAGACATTTAATACTACACTTGAGTACACCACGCGGCTGAATACAGTGAGTATCAGCAAACAGCAGAGCTAGCACGGCTAACTAGCTTACTGTTTTTCGTTAATAATAATAATAA
>BRDA01034597.1:0-11830 GCA_036984385.1 Crenuchus spilurus | reverse complement strand
GGGGGGGGAAGTACAAGGAAATTTAGGACATAACATCTTGAAGACTATTCTGTGTGTCTTAGTTATATTATATCAAGATCTTCCACAGAACTACACCATGCTTCTCTTTTTCAGACTGTCAAAACAAGATATCGGAGTTGATCAAAGGTCATGACCTGCACTCATGTTCAAATCAGTCAAGAGATGAAATGAAAAAAAAAACAGTGTGATCAGATTAGGATGGTTGTTAATGATTAGATTATCAGCGCTGTTATGTGTAGAATATTGATTGCAGGACTTTAGTTGGTGTAGACTTTGGCCTTTTTTGGAATTGGCTGGGCTTTTGCTCAGGTTGTATTTCCTGCCCTCCTTGCTCTGAGAGAGAGGATCATGGGTACATTTTTTTTGCTTTCATGCTTGGTGCCCTTCCCCTCTTCCCCCTCTTCACTACTACCTCAATGTCCTACTCTGTTTCCCTTCTCTCTCTCTATCTCTGGCCCTCTTTCCGTTGCTCTAGCACTCTCTTCTTTCTATCTCTTACTATCTCACTCTCTTTCTCCCCCCCAACCCATCTGTGCCACCCCCCCAACTCACTCTCTTCCCCTCCACCCTCTCTCCTTCTGTCTCCAGTCAGACCTCTAGCCTCACTGAACCAGGTCTTGGCGGTATGATAATGTGGAAAGTTGAACTGGCCCCATTACAGCTTGGCTGATGGCAGCGCCGATAAGGCCCTTGATAATGGGTGCAGATAGAGCTGACACAGCGGTCCAATAGCCAGCCCTCTCTCCCCCATTATCATTCCTGCCCACCGATGGGCTCCCAGCGCGCTATCTGCTCTCCATTTCCACTCCTGCGACAGATAAGAATGGAAATACTGACTTCATAGCTGACTGATTAAAGTGTCTGCCTTTCTTGATAATACACAGATAAATTATGTTTTTTTTCTCTCTCTCTCTCTCTCTCTCTCTCTCTCTCTCTCTCTCTCTCTCTCTCTCTCTCTCTCTCTCTCTCTCTCTCTCTCTCTCTCTCTCTTTCTCTCCCTCCCTCTGTCTCTATCTTTTTCTCTCTCCCCACCTCTCTCACTCTCTCTCTCTTACTCCCTCTTCCACTATCTAGAAAGGGAGGAAGGAGGGGGCGACAAGGAGAAAAACCTCTCCTCTGTTAATTTCTCTTTCTTTGTAGGTTTATTTGAGAGTGAATGGGGGTGGGGTGGGGGGCGAGTGAAGGCGAGCGAGGGAATGTGAGAGAATTTGGGAGATGGGCCCATTAATAAGAAAGTTTCTGAGGGGCGGGTGAGCACACGGGGTGAGTTAGGGCGAACGACTCCATTCAAGAGCCTCTCAGGGACTATTACGTTAGGAATCGTGTCGACTAATACGCGACAAAGCGCTATCGCTATGATCTGTATAAACACACAGTACATAAACACCCCCCTCTCCACCAGTGAACGCCAGGCTCAGTATTCATCCCAATACCACTTTGGCTTTTCTGATACAGTACCGATATTAAGACCATGTGTGATGCTATCCTTTATTTTTTATTTAAACTCTTACACTGTTTTTAATTGGTGCACATTATTTGAGGTAAACATGCATCATAGTAGTCTATCATAGCCTTTTCAGGATTTTACCTCATGGAAAGAAATACAGAGCTAAGAACTACTCAGAGCCCTTGTGATCGTGGGCTGTTTTTGGGCCAGATTAGTTCAAGCATTGGATTGGATTCATTTTTTTTTCTTCCTCTTGTATATCCGATCCAGCATTTTCTCCTGAAACCACCCATGATACGGGCACCCAGTATCAAATCAGCATCTTTGTTGAATCCTGTTTTGGTGTAGTGATGGCATCATTTGGATATTAGGGACTAAGATGATGAGATGACAGCCACAATACCAATATTGAGACCATGCGTATTAGTTGATGCTGTCCATTATTTAAAAATTTTCAATCTACTACACTTATAATGGGCTATTTTTAATTATGTGAGATGAACATCTACAAGAAGTCAGTTATAGACTTCTCAATGTATTACCACATGGAAAAGAATACACAGCTAAGAACTTCTCATCTCATGTGGGCTTGGGCTGGTTTTGGGCCAGATTCAATCAAGCATCGAGTTGAGATTCATTCTTTTTTCTTCCAATCTGATATCCGATCCAGCATTTTCTCCTGAAACTGCCCACAATACGGACACCCAGTATCAGATCAGCATCTATATTGAATCATATTTCAGTGTGTTGGTGTCATTTTGAATATTAGGAACTAGAGATGACAACATGGAAGTAGTCAGGTTGACCTCTAGGTTCTCACAGCTACCAAAGCAAGTAGTGTGTGGGTAGCCCTATCAGAGAGCTGATGACCTCCCATCTACAGTTACATGCTTTTCCAGGGCGCTTTTTTTTATCACTGATCGCTCCACTAAGATACCACAGTGATAGTACTGATGAAGCCCCTGCATTTACAGTAAACCATGATGTCTTGCTCTCTCCTGTCTTTTCTCTCTCTCTCTCTCTCTCTTATCTTTTCCTCCCATCCAGTTATAAACTTCCTTCCAGTGGAGATGTTCCCGCTGTGCTTCACCTTCCTGGATCACTTGTGCTGATGTCACCGCTGCTATCTGGGGCTGCCTTTAGTAGCTGTCTGTATATCATCTGCTTTATGAGTCGAGCCTGACCACTCGCGCTACCTCTCGCCTGGCCGCCCGTGACCCTGCAACAAGACAGCTAACAGAGCCAGTGAAACAACGGGCTGGCCCAGTAGCTCTGGGAGCCGCCTTGTTCAGACTTTGTGTTTTTTTTTGGTTGCGTTTTCAGTGCACTTTAACACAGGAAGTTAGCAGAGAGAAATTCTGTCTCTCTGTCAGTTTTATGGCCTGACTGACTATCTGTCTGTCTATCTGCCTGTCTCTCTGACTGTGTGTCACTTCTCTGCTTACATAGAGAGCTGCTCGCTGGAACAACGCGCTATTTGTTCAGGGCAGTGTAACTGACCTTGATAGATTAGAGAGCACTTTTTTTCTCTCTGGGGCCATATGAGTGTGAGACAGAAAAGATAAGTTTGTGCATGAATTCTTTTCTCTCTGTTTTTTTATTCTTTCTTAGTTGAAACATGGTTTTGCTTTAGCTGGAAACTGTATGTGTGTGTATATTGATGTGTGTGTGTGTATATATATATATATATATATATATATATGTGTGTGTGTGTGTGTGTGTGTGTATGTGTGTGTTCCTGCTGCCTTTTCCGCCAAATCTTTACACTCCCTTTGTGATCTCCTTTTACTCCCCCTCTGGCCGGCTCTCTCTAACCACATTTACCTAAAGCTCTCTCCGCGTGCTGAATTATTCACATTAGCAGCCCAGTAAAAAAAGCATGCATAAGGTTAATTTGATACCAAAAGCTTCACTTCATTTTAAGGGCAGTAGACCTTTTTTTTCAGTTAGGCCACAAAAGCATGGGGAGTGGAGGAAAAAAAAAAAAAAAAAAAAAAAACGAAAGCGAGATAAAAAGCCTAGATAAGAGAATGACTGTGTTGTGTAGGAGTTGATATCAATGTTATCTATCTCTCTTTTTCACTCTCCTAGCCCTTCTGTTGTTTTTACTCCTTATCTTGCTCCACCAAAATGCCAGGAACAAAAAGGGAGAAAGAAAGAAATTACCGCACGGATTATTCATGGGGCTCACTGATAAAACGTTGACGCGAAAATTAAGAAGAATATACGACGCTATTTGTTTTCTCTCTCTCTCTTTCTCTCTCTCTCTCTCTTTCTTTCTCTCTCTCTCTCTCTGCCGATTGTTCAGTGGTGATTATTTTTAGGGCTGAGTGTGGCAGAGGGAGATCAGTTTGTGGAGTGTTTTCTTCTCTATCTCTGTCACAGGGTGAGTGATTGGACTGGAGTTAACCCTTTCTTTTCTACTCTCTCAAACTACCACTGCATGCTTTCCTCACACCTGACATACACAGACACAGGCACACACTGGTCCAGAGCTGCAGGACTCAGATAAGACCAACCTCAATCTGACACAAATAAAGAGGCCCAAACACAGTGGACAGGCATGTGTTGCCATAGACGATAGGCCGCCGTTGACCGTCGACGACAGCAGCTCTTCTGGTTGTTGAGATGCAGCAGTGCACCCTGTAGCTTTTGTGAGAGAGAGAGGGAGAGAGAGAGGGAGAGAGAGAGGGAGAGAGAGAGGGAGAGAGAGAGGGAGAGAGAGAGGGAGAGAGAGAGGGAGAGAGAGAGGGAGAGAGAGAGAGAGAGAGAGAGAGAGGGAGAGAGAGAGAGAGAGAGAAAGAGAGAAAGAGAGAGAGAGAGAGAGAGAGAGAGAGGGCAGACATAGGCTGACCCTAGTTTGCATTACAATTACAGTTTCAGCTGCTTTAATGTAATGATTTGGCGATATTCAAGTTTTATTATGTGGTTTTTAGACGCTTTGTTCTAGACGTTTGTTATAATCTTTATTAGTGTGAGCTGCCTCAGGATGTAATATTGGTATACTGATGTGCTATACTTTTCATTAGTATATCAGGACTATATAATGGTTATCGTCTGGACTTGTAGAACACTGAACATGTATTATAAAAACCCAGATTTATAATGTCTATTATAGATAGCCTGGAAACAACAGCCTCTGTATACTGACTGTCATGTAGCTGATTGGATGTCAACCCAGGTCATTAACTTTTTTTTATTATTCGTTTATTTTTACAATTTGTTAGCCCCCCCGCCTTACTTATAGGACTGCAGCCGCTTACATACATCAACTTGAATATATTTCTCGAGTTAAATGCTTAAGGGATTTATTTAAATTATGAACAACTGGGTTCATTGCTCAGCTTACAGTTTTGGTATTTAATTTCCACTGTAACATTTTCCTTAAAAGACATTACAAAGCTCACATAAGGCCAAAAATCCCCTGAAGCCACTGGTTTCCTGGACAAAGATTAAACTTCACATTACTGTGTAGGAGGTAATTCTGTCATCAGTTCATTAATGCATGATGTAACACAACCATTTTCACACCTGTATCAACATTATCTGAATATCATCTGCATACGCTGTATGCTACACTCCTCCTATGCTGTAAGTGGCATCAAGCAATGAAAGCTCAACAAATGCTTGTGTGCTACTTTCCACTTAATTGTAGTATTAAATGGCTGTAAATGTAAATGCTGTTTACAATGTTTTTGTTATTTACTGCTTATGACTGCTATAATTGACATTTACTAATAAGATATATCTATATATATATATTTTTTTTTTTCAATTTTTACCCCTTCCCAATGTAGTGGTAGCCAATTAGCCCATCCCCTCCATTAGGCCTCTCCCCATCACTTTGCAATGTCCCTGACTCTAGCAGGGTGCAAGCAATCATAATCCTCCTCCGCTGCGTGTGATGCAGCCACCGCCTCTTTTCGAACCACCACTGATACACCGTCACTGGAGAGCCTAACGCACTTGGAGGAAGGCACACAGGGTACCCAGCTCTGATTGGACCCATCAGTAGACGCCTGAGCCAATGGCCATGTGAATTGCAATGTGAAAGTGATGAGGAGAGAGAGAGAGAGAGCCATCTACCCGCACAGAGAGAGAACTGCCAATTTTTGCTCTCTTGGGCCCCGGCTGTTGATGGCGAACAGCATGACCGGGATTCGAACTCGCGATCCTCGGGTCATAATGGTAGCGTCTTTGCCCGCTGAGCCACTCGGGGGCTCATTACTAATAACATATTATTATATTTTGTTCTCAGACATATCACAGATTATGTGGAATCTCGTTGAATTAAACTATATTACATTGCAGCAGATATTGAGGTATTGAAAATCAGGTCATTGGCTAAAAGAATTGATGCAGGATCACACTAATGAAAGTTTGTGATTAATTTTTTGTTGGTGCGGTTTGTTTGGAAACCTCAAAATTGCATATAAGCAGATATATTTTTGCCACATTTTTTTCTTCTTCTTTGTTAACTACCACACATTCTGAAATGAAGTCATGTTGGTAGGAGAAAGTTTTTATTCTAGTTTCTTTATTTGTTTTGTAAATGTTAACCTCCCCAGCCCCACCCACCCTGTTTTCTCTTTAGCTGAAACCAGCCTCTTTTCTGAGCCCTCTGTGTGTTGTTGGGCCAGCTAGTGGTCCTTGTGTGGAGGCCTTGTGTTTCACACTTGACCCTGTTTTCAACTGCAGGTCAGCTGCCACTCTGTCCCTGTGCACTGCTCCAGCCTCAGGTTTCCTCTTCTCTTTGTGCCTCAGGCCCTGTGTGTGTGTGTGTGTGTGTGTGTGTGTGTGTTATGGCTGGTAGACTTGAACATGAACACGTTCAAAATCTGTTCATTTGCTGCCCTTTCTTCTGTTTATTCTGTCTGCCATTGGTATGAAAACCCCCCCCCACTAAATTCATTCTAAGTATGATATAATACAGTACAGATTAAGCTGCACTCGCTCACTGATCCTGTTTGTTCATCGTTTTGCTTTTGGGCCTCATTTGAATTTATAATGCTCACCGCTTGCATATGGTTTCTCTGTTTGGATCAAGATGAAATATCCAAAATATGCCCATTCTTAATTCAGGAGGGTTTTTTTGTGGTGAGGCTTATTAGCTGAAGCCCAAAAGCAATATGCCCTCGTTTGAGGTTGCATGATAGTGTATATTAAATCAGATGGTGGACTGAAGAAATAAATATATAACTGCTGGGGGAAACTGTCGCATTAAACCGGTCAGACTACCAGTGCCTATTATGATAAGAATCTCCTCTGAATATCTTTTACACACACATGCACACACACTCATACAGACTCACATACACACACTCTTGGCTCCTTTTGCCCTTTCCTCTTTGTACTCTGTGCTCCCTGTCCCCTCCCCTCTATCTGTGGTGAGCCTTGTCTGAGTATTAGTATTAGAGGCAGCAGTGTCCCCTGAAGTAAAACAATCTGCTGTAATCTATCAGTGTGTTATCAGCCCTATCTGAGTGCCGGAGCGAGCCGGGCCGGGGCCATGGCGCCGTGCTCCACAGCTGATAAAGTTTCAGAGTTCAGCGATGATGAATGTTAAGAAACTACACCCTCGTTAGAGAGGATGTGGACTTGGCAGGGGAGGCCGAGGGGGGGCCCCCTCACACAGAAGAGTCCAGAGAGAGAGAGAAAAGAGCCCACTGCCCTGTCACCGGCCACCAGGCACGGGGGTCAGGACCCTGCTTTTTACATAGATTTTTTTTATACTGATATTGCCACTCTTGCGGTTCAGAAACCATTGAAGTTGTGCTGATCCACTTGCATTTAGTTCACACAGGATGTATCATCTCTCTCTACACGTTTCTCTTTGTCCCATCAACTGCTCCCATCTATCAGGGCCTCGTGTCATGCCTCAAAGTCCCCTGATGACGATGCATTTGATAAGGAAGCTGTTCTGAAAAGTGCACAGTGCAAATGATGATAAAGGATCAGATATTAAGTGCTGAGAGTTCAAATTTCAGACTAATAGGCGTTTTTTTTTCTACACGTTTCTCCAGTTTGTTGTGATGTAACACCCAACAGCAAGGTACTTTCACTTGGGCCACTTCAGTGTGATGTCATTTCACTAGGCTGTTTCATGCATCAGTCGTCATTTACAACAGTGAAAAGAGAGGAGCACCAAGATGTGTTAAAGGGCTTAAAAAGAGGAGTACCATTGTAATGATGCTCGGGTTCATGGGTATATAATGGTAGCTAATGTGACGCAAGACGCGAGCCGCTTTGTTCGCAGAAGTGTGGAGCGTTTAATAGGATCTGATAGGCGGCAGTCCCCGGGCCGAGGGGACGGAGGGGGGACCACGCGCTCATCAGGGAACGGCGCGCTCATCAAGGGAGCCGGCCTGCTCTGAAGGAATAATTTGTCAATAATTGGCCGTGTCAGTCTCGTTAGACGTTTGATAATGCTGCAGGACTTTGGGGCCAGCCCCGCGAATATCTCAAATGAAAGCGGCAGGCGGCGTATGGCAGCAGATCCCGGCTCTCGATAGCGCCATTAAGCGCTTTAGAAGTATTTTAGCTGAATTCACACAAAGCAAAAATAGATAAATAAATAATGAAAGAGGAAAAAAGTGGAACATCAACTGTCAGGGAAGTGATACGGCCTATAAAAAATCATTTGGGGGGGTGAGAGATAAAAGATTATCCCCTTTTTTCTGTCTCCTTATTGCCTCCTCAGCCATCACTGTGGCTAATTCGCTTACTCAGGCAATAGTGCAAACTTAGTATGTGTGTGTGTGTGCGTGCGCGTGTGTGTCCTGTGGCCCTGTGAAAGACTGCTTATCCCAGCAGTGTGGCATGACTTCAGGCTATAGATATTTGTTTGAGAGTGGGCAGAAAAAGGTACTTGTTTAAGGTGTTTTGGAGTGCCTGTGTACGACTGAGTATTGGCGAAGTGTGTATGCGTGTGTGTCCACTGCTGTCAAATTTCAAATGACTTGCAGACGCATGGGATCCATTATCTCCTCAGAGAAGGCGCGGAATTTCTTTCCACAGATATGGTGGAAAGGCCTATCTCAGAAATATCTCGGGACAGCTAACCTTCATCAGATTGTCCGAATGCTTCATGGCAGCCACATTCCACAGCTCTGCTTGGCCAATGGCTAGAGTCAGCAGAGAACTGTCAGAGCTCTCTCTGCTCGCAGTCCTGCAGATAAGCAGCCTGATGGAAACCATTTGGATGAAGGACTGCATTCCTTGGGCTTTTTGATATGCTCTTGATAATCTAATTGGCATTAACAGCAATTCTTGAGTTTTTCAACCTAAGACGCATTGTATACATTTCGATAAATTTGTCTTCAGTGGCTAATACAGTATGAGAAGGGCCTGTAGATGTACAGTTAGTGGTTGTGACTGTACACTCACCACATTAATATTTGAAGCAGTGAGGCGAGGTCTGTTCTGGTTAAGGTTTGTGGAAGGTGTCCCTCTTTTTCTTTATCAGAGTGGGAATTGGACAGATAATAGTGTGCCAGGACCTCTGCTGCTGTTTGGCCTAGTGCTGGCTTTGCCCAAACTGACCTTTCAGTCAACTGGGTCCTGTTTGCATGCCTTTCTGTTCTTTCCTTTTTATGCAAATTCCCTCTGTGAGGTTCCCAAGAGAGGCCTCCCTGGAAGCAAAAGTACAGTAAATAGTTTACAAGGTTAATTTTAAAGTGTATAGAAGGCTGGATCAGCAGGCTAGGCCAGGTACGTTTGCTACAACAGGGTGACCAGTACTTGTCAATAATGTTATCGTAGCTAATATTTTAATAACAAAGAACTTTGTCTTTCATTTATTTGTTGTATCAATATCACAAATGCTTCAGTTTGACTCCTCCTATCTGTAAGGCCCTAACTTATGAGCTGTCATCATTCTTAGCATGTTTTTCTCCTTTTTATTAGAAAAACTGCTGTAATGAAGGAATGGTGGGATTTATTATTATTAATCAGAGCAGTGATAAGTCTGAAGAGGTGAATGATGAGAATGCCATGACGGTGGGCAAAGGGCTCGCTGTAGGAGAGGAGAGGGGAGCAGACATTAATATTCTCTTTCCTCTGGAAGTGCCTCTCAGGAAAAAGAGAGAGAGAGGGAGACATTTATCGCTCTCGTCCTTTTGCTTTTATTTCCTTTCGGCTCATCTTAAATTTCCATTATTCACCGCAAAAAGCCAAGCCAAGCTTATTCACACCACCCCTATCTGACACCCAAGGTCCCTCCTCCCCTCACACACACACACACACATGCATACACACATTCACTTCAACCAAACCCCATTATTAATCATCCCTATCAGTTTCTCACATCTCCCTGTTATTTGCTGTTTAATCACTAAAATAATATTGGGAGGGGGAGGGGGCGGTTACCATGGCGACCAAATGGAAAAGGTCAGGGTGAGTTTATCTTATCAGCGATAGAGAATGGTTACTAATTACAGATAGGTACTACCAGCTCTCAGTCCACTGGGCCCAGCCTTAAAACACTATCAGCAATCCACACCGGCCTGATATTAAAATTATCTTCAGTCATCCACACACACGCTTGCACACACAGACACACCTCGCCCTGGCACACGGTGCCACAAAACCCCAGGCGAGACTGGCCCCTACGCTGCCTCCTAACCTGTCACCTTCTAATAATGCCTGTTAATGTCCTAATAAGGTCGTTTTCATTGTAAATTCTTTGTGTGAGTAGCACTAATAGGGATTCACAGTTTTTTATTTGTGAGTCCGCCAGCAAAATTAGATTATATTAAAATGTATTCATCTGTTAAAACTGAATTGTGGGTAGGATGCACACATTTTCCTCACTTTGATCTTTGACACAACCAACTACATTACCACCAATGAGACCCTGTGTCTGAAATGGTGCACCTGCTCTCTCCCTCACTGATCACTAGTTAGAATGTTCTACATAAAACAGTATTCAGAGTAACAGTGAGGAAACAAGACAACACCATAAAACAAATCATCTTGATCATGTCAACAATCCTAAACATCAACAATGGAGGCTACTGGCATCATCAAAACATATCTCCAACACATTTGATGTATTTTTCACATCATGTATGTTTGATAATGTATGTTTGTATGTCTAATGTAGTTCGTCATGAGTATAAATACAAATCTCATATTAGTTTCTATACTTACTTCCATGTTTCAGTTTTAATAAAACTGAGTAAAATGTCAATTATAGTAATTATGTCACGAAATTTGCTTCACTCCACTACCTTTGTTGTTTGAGGAAACCACAATGCATTGTGGTACGTTTACCCATAAGTAGTGTACATCAGTTGTACACTATATTTATGGTGCATTGTGGTTAACCATGTCGTTTACTGTATATTGAATCAGATTGTTCACTGAGAATTCAGACAGCGTTACAAAATTGGCCGACACCCCAAATACAACACTAAATATTAAATAAGGTTCAATTTCAGACACAACCTCAGCTAAGTGGCATATTTACATTTTAATGCACTTTTCTGAGCATTCTGTTTTTGGTTTGACATCATTACACCCATAAGAGCTAATAACCTACACAATATGCACTGCATTTACCCAGCTGCCTAAATATTTTTGGTACAGTACAGTTCACTGAAATGCCCAATAACATCATACTGAACATTTTCAAATGCATTCTAGCTTTATTATACTATTGGGGGGAAAGCTCGGTAGATCTAAACATTGACCTTAGACAGAAGGGAATCTTTCCTCCAGTTGACTAAATGCTATCCTACAATGAGTTCTCATTAATGTTTCCTCACCTTTATTCCTGGTAATGACAAACCGGTTGTAATTAGATTTAGTGGGGCTATGTAGATAACGGTGCTAATTAATGGTAGGTGTTTGTGTACGTGCATCGGCACACATAATGCAAGAACGTACACAAGGAGGCCTCTGTGTTTGCTGGTTTGCTCTTTGTGTATAATTGTAATAATCGGAAACTGAATTTTCATTGTGTGTGTGTGTGTGTGTGTGTGTGTGTGTGTGTGAGAGAGAGAGAGAGAGAATGTAAGCAAACAGGCATGTATTTGTGTGTGTATCTTAAGAGTGCGTGTCGGAGTGTGCTTGTGTTTCCATGCGCTCCTCCATTTATCATCTTTGACATTTGGCTGTGCTCCCTCTATCTGCCTCTCATCTGAAAAGAACACATTTTTCCCATCAGAAATCCCGTTGTGACTTTTGCGTTCGAGGGGTGGTGATACTTCCTTTCGCAACCAGCATCTCTGCGCGCATCTTTCCTGGGCTGAGTTTTCTCTCTCTCTCATTCTCTCTCTCTCTCATTCTCTCTCTCTCTCTCTCTCTCTTTCTCTCTCTCGTTCTTTCTCTCTCTCTCTCTCTCTCTCGTTCTTTCTTTCT
>BRDA01034593.1:0-30322 GCA_036984385.1 Crenuchus spilurus | reverse complement strand
TGGGTATGTAAATCCAGCTGCGGTGCTGATCCGACGCCACTCGTGCCAAAAATCCGGACAAATGTCACTTGATCAAGGAGCAAATCTGCATCAGAAGAGATCAGCTGACTTTGCGTGTGCCGTGTGTGTGCTGTGCACAGCGGTGTGTACTCCGTGTGTTAACAAGAAAACCGCATATCTGCCATGTTTAGTAACTTGGGGTAAATTTCTTCTGTGATTGTCCTTTTTGGTGGAGCAACTGCCTTGATCAGTGCGGGCCATATTCTATTTTATTTATAAAATTTCCTGCGGGCCAATTAGCCAAAATCCTTACTTTTTAATAATCTACTTACTTAAATGATCAATAAATACATTATATTCTATAAATAACATAAATAGATCTAATTATCAATAATGATCATATTTAATATTGAATTTGGGATGATTCTTTTCTATAGAGCTTCAATATCTCACACCTCAATAAGCAGTAATATTATACATGAATGTTAGACTTGTATATAGCACCTTTCTAACACCCATCTGACACAAGATGGTATTACCAAATATGCTTAAGAACAGGATGTGACCAATGGGGCGACAATGGGGTGATGAATGAAAACATTTCCTGTGTGCTATTCCGAGAAGAAAAAAACATCAAATTACAAAAAGTCAAACTTATCTTGATTTTTTAAATAACGAGCCTAAAGTAAGTAAATGCATGAGCAGAAAAATACAAAGATCAGCATAACATTATGGCACACACCATTGCACTTTACACAGTTCACTTAAAATGACGTATTTAGTCAGACATAAGCATAAAGGAAGTATGGGATTGTTTACAAGACAAGACAGTCTGTGATGACTGTTAAGAATGGAGTGGTGCATTTTCACAGGTCAGGAATTCCAGCTATTAGGCAAAACTATCCTGGCCACTTTGTGTGTGTGTGCGCAAAAAATAACATCTGGTTCTTGAGCTTAAATTATTGGCATGGCGTATATGAAGCCCTTAATTAAGAACTGAACCCCCAGACCTCAAAGGAAGTTGGGAATAGGATTACACAGATACAGTAAAGACATCTGTAAAGATATCACAGATACTATACCATTTTACATAAATTCAGATTTGAGGACAAATGTACAGTATCTATGACAAATGTTTTAGCTGATTAGCTAGCTATAATAGTCTTGTCTGGTTGATTTGTGTAGGTTCTTGTGTGGAGTTTTGCTACAATACAACACACTGGCTGTTCACCAATGTTAACTCATGAACTTATCAAATCAAATTTAATTAAGTGACATTAATTGTAACATCACCTTTCAGCACTAAAACACAAAATTGAAGGACAAAAAAAAATTATACAACTTATTTTACTGTCTTAAAAACTGTATATTTGGAAAAGCAGTACAACTATTATATACACACACACACACACACACACACACACACACACACACACACACCTACCTGATGGTCTCAAACATTCAAGTCATGAACTCTTGACAAGACAGAGCTGTTAACTGAAAGCCATTCCAGGTGACTACCTCATAAAGCTGACTGAGAAAATGCCAAGAAAGCTGCATCTAAGCAAGCGGTGCCTACTGTGAAGAATGTAAAATATTAAACATATTCTGGTTTGTTTAACACTGTTTTGTTTACTAACTAAAGGAAGTGACCAGAAGGTGGGAACATTTGACTGGTGCCACACACACAAACACACACACGTTTTTCAGTTATTACAGTGCACATATTTCAGATTACAGTTTAAGTCATATAGTCTATACGTGCAGGTTTACACATGCTATGTTTGAAGTCTCAGTAAAGTATTGGGGTGTCCATGTGGTGTGGATTGTACCAAGTACTACTGACTGCCCTCAGGGGAAGAAACTGCCTCTGAACCGGCAGGTTCTGAACTTTATGTTCCTGTACCTCTTATCTAGCTGTCTAGCCACTGGAAGCATGTAAAAGGTAGCAGTATAGGTACCTACACAGAATATCTAATCAATATTAGGCATTACTTCATTGAAGCTTATGCTTAGCTTGGATACATGTTCAACCACCACTATAGTTGCTGCCTCCCAAATGTTATTAATGAATACCAGTAATATCATACAGTAAATATTTAGCACCAATCTGCTAGATTTCCTACCAAGCGATGGCATTGTAGCCTTATGAAGAAAACTGTTGAAAAGCTACAGTTCAAAAGAATACAAGCACAAAAACGAAGCCGTCTTGCCAGCTTTTGCAGACAGCCCTTCTTCAAGGTTGCATAAGAGTGTACTAAACAGAGTGAAGTCATAACAAGCCAAAAGTATCTTTCATCTGGCACTTTAAAGCATAATAAGATAGATGTCTAGTCTTGCCATTATCTCTTAAAGCAAGGGAAAAGAATTAGTCTGAGACAGTGACACTGTATCACAAGTTTACTAGACAGCTGGGTGTCTTACTAAGGGTTACCGCTTGTGTGAACCTGTTTTGAGGTTGTGGTAACTAAGGGGTGAGGTTGTGGTTGCTGTCTGTACACTGTGGTTATATCTACACTTCATCTGCACGCACATAAACACCAGGGCTTACTCAAAAATAATCACAGAGGTGAATAACATGGTGTATCTGCTTTGTATTTAAGTACACTTGGTGTACCTGTAATTTATAAGAGCTGTTCTGTTTTTACAAAAGCTGGATAGTTGCAACTCCACCAGTGCTGAAAATTATGTTTTGCTTTGGCTCATCTGTAAAAACAAAGGATTTTATTTGTCTAATTTCTTCTCTGCCCTGAAATGGAAGGCTGTGAATTGTCTACTTAACATCAATGACAATACTCTCAAATGGGTGAACTAAACACTCAGTGCATATAACTAAAGATATTACCTGGTAACTGGCTGTGGTTGGCTGAAAAAGCAGAAAATTCCCTTTCTAAATGATTTTTTTAGACCAAATGGGTGTTGTGGTGGTGAGGAGGTGGGAACAATGAGTCAGCCAGCCCCTCACATGAGCCTGGAGACCGCCTCTGACAGACCTGGAGTCATTTAAGAGGAAGGTCTCAAGGTGTTTAAAAGGGTTCAGTTTGGTCCACATAAGGAGAAACCCTGGAAGGATGTCTGAACTAGGCAACATCAGCCAGAGTGGACACTGGGGGCTAAGCTCTCAGAGCTGCAAGCTTTTAAGGCTTTATGGACTTTAAAAGGACCATAAAAGCTAAGTAGCCTGCCAGAGTCCTCATTTGGGGCATTATATTTACATTTGTTCTTGTTTGGTGCTTGGTGGTTGAGTTGAAATGTGTGTAAATAAAGCCACTTCTGGGTCACTCAACCTTGAGTATGTGTGTGTTGTCGTCTTACTGCTGAGCTTAGGCCCTGGTTCACGTGGCAATGCCTCTTCCCCAGGGGGTGAGACAGTATACATTTCAAAGTTTTATTGAAATTAAAATCTACAAAGAAATCTGTAAAGAAAAAGACTCGTCTTCCAAAAGTTCAGGGTTTCTTTTTCCTAAAATGAAATTTCATGCACTTGATAAAAGTATTGGTTAAGGAATTTTAAGTGGTCAAAACAACTGTGCCTGTGTTCGAACAGTTAAGACTACACAACATGCCCATCTCCATGTAACAACTTCCAGACAGTTATATAACAAAACCAACTCTGTGTTGCCTGGGCACACACCTTCGTGAGATACAGTGGACACACACCCTGTCCACAAACATACAAAACTAGTTTTCCATATGAATTATGTGTCATGGCACAGACCATTTTGGGACAGATGTAATAACTCATGCCTTGCTTGAGCTCCATCACTTGGTTTAACCAAATTCTGGGGTTTCTTATTTAGGCTAAATGTGTGTGTATGTGAGACTTTCTGACTCGCTCTTATCTCGCCAGCTTGCTGGCATAACTGAGTCACACATTTGTAGGTGTTTTGTCTTATCTTTTATTGTCTTCATATGGTGAGTGTTTCTCAATCATGGTCTGTTAACATTTAAACAAACATTTGTCTGTCTGGAGAGGAAAAGCCTGTTGGACAAGTCACATTTAAAGACATTTTGACTTACTTCCTGTCTGGCTGTAAAAATCATCAGTTTTTTTTTGCTTTAGCTGAAGGAAAATAAAGTGACTGTGCTCCTTTCACTTCAGTATTTGTCTTCAAAGTGAGGGGGGCTACTAGTGAGACACGTCATTCACCTTCCAAAGGCACTTTTCCATAAAAACACAAGACTTCTGAGTCACGTTCTCTCACTGGTATGTTAATGTCTTCCTTACACAACATTTCTATAGGACTCTTGGTTTGGAAGCAGTTTAAGGAAAATCTGAAAGTTGTGTAGGATCTTCAAGTGAAGATTCTTTAAAAATACTGTTAATCTTCTGAACATCTTGTTGGAAAAACTGATCATTAATGAACCTTCAATTGAAAGTTGTGTAGGGAACCAGAAGTGATTTCCTTTGGCCTCTTTCCAAAGAACCACTTTTGGCACTTGAGTGCATTTTCCCTAAATTCATGAAGATCTCGGAGTAAGAACATCAGTCAGGTCTCATGTATTTCTAGTCTGTTTTAAACCCATAAACTGACCCCAGATCAGAGTTCTTCTTGAAGAGTCGCCTCACAGGAGGCTTGAAGTAGTTCCACATATGTTGAACATATGTTGAACAGTCCTCACTGGAGGAAAGTTTAAAGAACATTTTGGAAAGCCATTCTTGGGCTTCAGCTTTATATACGTCACAAAAATACATCCACCACATACGGATAAAGCGGTTGATAATGGATGGATGGATGGATGGACAAAAATACATTCTAGAGTTTAAACTGAACCTTTAACAATATATTATGAAATGCAACATACTACGAAAAGCCAAGTCAATTCTAATCCGTGGCAATAATATTGGTTAATGTTTCTCCAGAATATGTTCGCTTCTGTTTAGGCTTTTAAGCGACTTAATGACTTGGTCATGATTCTTCTTCTCTTTCACCATCAACTGCTCCAAGCAAAATGGTCCTTTTCAATAAACTGTTTTGTGTCTAAAAATACGATGTTTGTTTTGATTGCTGTTAAAGGCTTTTCTGTTCCACCACCACAGCTCAAAGGAATAAACATTTTTCTATTGTTCAATGGGGGGGCAGTCGTGGCCTGGTGGTTGGGGATCTGGTCTTGCTCTATCCCTGGGACTACAAGCAAGGCACCTATCCCCCATCTGCTCCCCGGGTGCTGTGGATAAGGCTCCCCACTGCTTCAGGTGCATGTTCTCACAGCCTAGCGTGTTCACTAGTGTGTGTGTTTCACTACACAGATGGTATTAAAAGGCAGAGGTCAAATTCCTCTGTGTGCAATCACAAAATGTTTAATCTTATGTAACCTAATCTAAAATCAATTTTCACATCAATAAAGAACCACAGAGAAAACTACAGCTGGGGCTGTATCACTGCATTTCAAAAACAACAATAATCATTTCAAGCTGTTTCTTTCTTCTTCTGTTGAGTGCACACAAATAAATGTGTCACATAAAACACAGCTACAACAGTGCACAAACCCCTGGACAGCTGCAGAGATGATTCTCTCACTACTTTAGACTAGCTGGGGCTAGTTTAGTTTGGAGTGATACATGAAGCATGAAAAACAAGGCCTGACTTGAAATCTACTGTTTCATCATATTTCACCTCGAATGAGCAGCTGCATCAGCAAGTCAGAAAAACTGTACACTAGTGGGTTTCTTAGTGATAGTTATTAGCCAACAGAAACAGTACAGGATATGCAGTCTAATGGTTTCACTGCTGAAATGCTTACTCAGATTTACCAATCTCCAAGGGAGATGCCTCTACAAAACACACAACATAGTGTCTACAGAATAGGGTGTTCAGATACTTCATGCTTTGCCACTGACACTAAAACCAAAAAGTACACAGTGTTCCAGCTTTACCATAGTAAAATCTTACCAGAGGCAAGACAAATCCAATGTCTTGATATACATTCCCCCCTATCCTGTCCATCAACCCAAAGGGACCACCTGATTTTTATTGATAGGGTTGTGTACCATCTTAATAGTTCATATCCTACATTTTTCTTCTGTTTTATTTCTTTTTGTCCTCTTTTTGTGGGCTTATGGACTAAAAATTCATTTTATATTATTTCTTTTTATCCAGGTTACCCAGGTAGAGTTTTTTTGCTGTGCCTTTAAGTCTGACATATCTGTTTTGGTTGACTGCCCTGTAGTCATGGCTGAACCAACTAGGTGTGAATGCCTTGGTTTCTATGACATCACAGATTTTAACACAGGTTATTTTCACAAACAAGTTCATACCAGTCAAATATTTTAGAACATTTCTGTTATGCACCTAGTTGGTCAGGGCTATAACTACAGCAAGATAATGACCCAAAACATAAGTCCAAGCTCTGCCAGAACTATCTCAGGAAAAAACAACAAGATGGTCAGCTTGAAAACATGGAGTGGCAGCACAGTCTCCAGACTTAAACCTCATCCAGCTGATTTGGGATGAACTGGACAGAAGAGTGAAAGCAAAGCAAACCTACAAGTGCCAACAACGTTCTGCAGCAGATTTGTGAAGAACTGTCTGAAGAATATTTGATGTCTATTGTAGAAAGAATGACATGAGTGTGTTCAGCTATTATACTGTATCTGCCAAAGGTGCTACTGTGATTAGTCCAAACTTTAGATAGATTTTGGTCTATAAATTGATTCCATGATGCCTTATTTAACTCCTATGCTTTCATTTCAGAGTGTAATGAGACATTATACTGAGTCATTTTCAATACAAAGCTGGAAAAATTGGGGTGTTTTAAATGGTAGTGTATAAATAAATATATATATTTATTTGAACATATGTAAAAATGAACATGTATATATGTGACCCCACCAGGGAAAACCAGGCCAAAGTCTTTTTTTACAAAACAACTTTTTTGTGAATTTAAGTTTTGTTTTTGATCTAAATATGTACTCCGATAGATATCTGACACTGTTATCTTTCATTTACAGCAATAATACAGAGTGGCTAAGTTTTGTGGCTAATGTGAGTGACACAATATTGACACGATATCTCAGTAAATTGCCCAGTGACTTTGGCCTGGTTTTCCCTGGCAGGGTCACTTATATAGGCTGTTTAGACTGGCATGAATGAAACATTGAAAAATTTTCATTTTTACATACACTTTTTTAAAACTTGAGGATTCCAAAGGAAGGACCCTTTAAAGTCACTGGCTGCTGACTTGAAATTAGTCCACCAGCTAAAAATGTCCAACAAACTGTGGTCAGAAAATAACTCATGATAAAAGGCTAAAGAATGAATAAAATTGACCATGCATGGAAAAAATATGCCACACGCAATGCTGAGAAATATCCTCGACACTAATCAGTCAGTCAGTGGTACTCCTATTATGGCCTAATATATAATATTGTGTAAAACTTCACTATATACAATATATTTATATTATATATTCATTGCATGTAAAGTGACCTTAAAAGGTTTAACTTTGTTCCTTTGAATGTTGATACAGTTTGAATTGTAATTTATTAAAACTCAAAATTAAATATTATAATCATTTGAGATTCTGAATTTCTGATTTTCATGAGCTAAGTCATACTGATCAATAGTAAAACAAAAAGGCTTGAATGTGTAATAAATAAAATGAGTTTAGCTTTTTTAAGTAAATTATGACCAACAATGGTAGTTTTCACAATATTCAAAAAGAAAGTTAATTATTGTTACATTTCAAGCTTTTTTGTTTTTATTAATTATTATTATTATTATTAATTATAATTAGAATATTTCATTTGAGTTTAATTTTTTTATTAATTTATAAACACAAATTATTTTTGGAGATGCACTGTAATGGCATAATTCCATTAATAATAATAATAATAATAATAATAATAATAATAATAATATATAATTCAGTTTATTCAAACTATCAGCTTTAAACAGCTGCCAGTCATATACAAACAGGTATTTTCTATATTTTATGAGCTAATAAACTATTATTAATTTTCCATGTCCTTTAGCTCTAAAACATCTACAAGTGGCTTTCAGCTTTCAAAGATTCTTTTCATTCTAAACCCTGCAGTCTTCCCTGTACATAGCTATGATGCATGCTTGTCTCATCATTTCCCCTGTGTGCTAGTATCTCTACTAAAAGAAGAAAAAACACTCTCTGTGCTGTGTCATTCTTAGTATTCAGATCTTCCACTGAGAATGATTTTCCAATTTGCCTGCACAGCTCAGTTATGTAACAGCACTTACACACATCGTGCTGCAATGAAAACGCATTAAGAAAAGTGGGCCCATGGCAATTCAACCTTTTAGCTCTCAAAGTCATACCATGAAGAACGTTCAAATCAAATCACTCCACATTCATGTGTTTTTCTCATTTTGGAACATTAAATCCAATTACTTCAAAACTGTCTGTGATCAAGGGTGTTATGTGGTTTCACACTTTGGTGTCTCAGTCCGGATTACAATTATGTCTGGACCAAAGGTTGCAGACATGACAGTTATTTGGTGTTTTACTTGTTTCTACTAAACTAGATCTACATCAGGAAACAGTGACCTCAGGCCATGTATAACTATATCTTTTTTTTCTCAACCACAACTGTTCATAAACCAAGTAAACAGTAAATTCAGCAGAGAAACAAAGAAGAAAGTCAACACCCACTCTGGATTCAGTTTCAACACAAGCCACAGTAACTTTCATGACATCAAATGCAAGTATTAGTCAAGGGTGAGACCACATATGGAGAATCAGTCAAACACATTCTCATTCATTCTCATTCTCTCTCTCTCATTTCATTTATTTAGCATTTTTTTATTTTACTGATATTTTTTATTGTAATAATAATAATTATTATTTCATATTTAGGCTATTTGTGTATTCGTATTGTTAGTATTATTAACATTTTAAAAACGTATTATTATACAGCTACATTGTAGCATTTATAGAATTACCATGTTAGCAATTTTATGTTTGTTATTCCCCCCATATTTTTTAATGATGTATTTTGTCTTCTATTTTTCTCTAATGTTAATGTTTATTAGTCTCTTTGACCTACAGTTTAATAAGTTCAACCCTACTGCTCAAATATTTACATCTGTATAAATTAATATTTAGAATAGAGTGAGTGAGTAAGCAATAACACAGATATATGATCCATATGTCTGAATCACTAATATTAATATTCTGAGTGAGTCATGCATGTCTGTCTTGAATACAATCCAGAACAAGAAAGGCTGTGTAAGGATAGATTAAGACACTATTTCCTGAGTCTCCACAGTCAAAGATAACCCTGGAACATTGTCCAGCGCACATCCCAAGATGAACCACACTGGAAACTGATGCCATGATTCTGAGTTCCTGTGGATGACATTTTGGCCCAAAATACATTACATCATCAGAGGTCATTTTTCCAGAAAATCTGGGATCAATTAGAGGTGTAGAAAGACTAGCCGAATTGTACCAGGACAAAAACATCTGGATTTAAGCCGGGAGTTTCCTAACACTCACTTCTTCCTGAGAGGGCAAAAACAAAAGTAAAAAGGAATGTCGTGTAGTACATTTTTATCACTCAATTATAACTGCCATTGTTACTGGAAAACGGCCTTACAGTAAACTCTCACATGATTAACAGTTTTTGAATGAGTTTCACCACATCTTCAACACTTACATCCGCTAATTTGTTTGTGGCCTGTATTTCATCATGAGGATAAATCATGTAATGGAGCTCATAATATTGGCCCATCAATGAAGATTAGAGGAAGAACTATTCCAGCTTTTATGAAATTGATTTCATGATTAACAATATTGTGAAAACTACTGGAAATGAGATGAGGAAATTCCGGGCTGATTTCTACTCTCTTCAAAGAACAAGTGCCAGTTAAAAAAAAAAATAAAAATTGTGCTTTATCAGCTGAAAACTGAAGTCAAGAGGAACTTTCTTATTCACACTTACAGGGAAAAAAATACGCAGAATGTTTAAAATTACAAATTAATACAATCTTATCCTTATAAAAACATAACTGGTCAGCCAAGACAAGGCTGTCCAAAGTTTAGCACAATTAGCTACAAGGTTAAATGATTTTGATGACTTCAATTAGAATTCTATCATAATTTATTATGAAGCATCATAAAATTATTACAGCATGTGCATGTTTCTATGTTTTATTCAATGTTTCAGGTTTTTGAGAAACAAAAAGAAACAAACAAAAAAAGGAACGATCAGCCACAACATTAACCCTAGAACACTAATGTTAAAATTAGTAACACCATCACTAACGTTGGGTATGACACTGTATGACAAGTTTTGGAACCCTTCTTTAATTTTACAACATACAGCATCACATAAAATAAAAAAGGTACCATGAATGACCCTATAAATAAGCAGAAAAATTATTGAAAAATCAGGTAATCCTTAACAAGTAATGTCCTAACAAAAAAAATAATGCTGCTGGGAACTTGGTCTTTGGTCCACCCATTCCTGGGAAATGTGAGCCCTGTCTGGTAAAGGCACTGTCGTCCTGCATGGTAAATTCCACCCATAACATGTGTTACACCCTATCACTAACGTCTGGTGAAAATCATCTGAACGCATGCCTCTTGAAAAAAACCATAGCTGGGAGAAGGGAATCAACTATACCATTAATGACATCAATGAGTGCCCTGAAGCTACCCAAAGTCCCATGCAACTCAGACAGCAGCAACACAATGAAAATCACATGACAAAAACTGTGTGGGTGAAAATCACCCGGCATTAGCATTCTAGGGTTAAAACCCACTGACGTCAACATCACTGATGATTTTGTTATAATTATATATGACAGTGGGTGGGATATACACAGTCATATCAAAATATTATGGCCATTTACGATGTGTGTGCTCTGCAGGCTCAGACATAACATTGTTCACTCAATGATCTGCGACACTTTTTTTTTTCTTCTGTATTCAGAAGAGGTTAACTGGTCCACTGTGCTGCATCAATTGCTTGGTTCCACTCACGGGTGTAATTGCTCCCCTTGTAATCAATGGCTTGTGGGGCACACTGTTATGCCTTTGAGAGGCACTCACTGTACAAGAAGTCCAAGAAAATCCACTGTACAAGAAAATCCCACAACATTATCAGTTTCTGAGATGCTACCCCGCTTTGCCCAGTACCCTATTATAATGCCCTTTTTGGACATCAGTCAAATCGCATTGTTCGCCTTTGATGATCATTTTACAACTGGCTGGTGCTCACTTATTTAGATATTCAGCAAATCCAGTCACATGGCATCTTTGATGTCCCAGGCAGAGTTCATTCCACATCATGGGTGGTCAAAAAAATAAGATATGATTGTATACAAGGCAAGTGAACAGTCGGTTGTTGAAGTTGATGTAGCAGGAAAAAGCGTAAAAGTTCTGAGGGGCAAATTGTGATGGCTTGATGACTGTGTCAGAAAATTTCCAAAACAACAGGTCTTGCAGGCATGGTTCTTGTATTCAGTGTTCAGTACATACCAAAATTGTTCAGATTAACGAGATCTCATCTGCATATGTAAGCTGTGTTGGACAAACAATTCTGACCTGATGTACAGTCATTTACACACACATCTGTGATCCACCACCCGTGTAATTTTTAAATAAATTTAATAAAAAGTGAAAATAAAGAAGTAAACTTTGGATACTTAACACAGTCGACATACACAAGCATTCACTAACATTTACCTACTTTGTACATGTACTAACATTCACAGACATCTACAAAACGTCTGGTAACATTCAATGACTGACATCCAATGGCTCACAAAGGACACAAAAACAAGAGGAAGCTTAGATAACAAGCATAATCAAAAGGGGAAAGAAACAAGCAGGGCTGCGTGATCAGACGAGACAGGTGAAGAACATTAGCAGACAGGATGGTGTGATGGAGAGGACACAGAGACATGATGTAAATGTAAACAAAGTTCACATGGCTACAAACACATGGATAAAAGCAGCACATGAAGAACAAAAACAAAAGCATGAAGGCCACAGCAGGGACGGCCGTGTTAGGGTGCATAACACTCCTATACTGGTCTGCTTCATCACACTGACAAGACAAGGAGTATTCAGAAGCAAAAATCTAAAGCTCAGGTTGCTTTATATGATCTCTCTGACATTTACTTACGTTCCAAAAGGAGTTCTGAACCTTTCTTTGTAAAATAAGATATAAAGAATGGTATCTCTGTGCCATGCCAAATGCCAGAGATTCTAATCTGGATTTGGCACAGTTTATCAAAAGTTATTAAACTTCAACAAGCAAGACTCTCATGTTAAAAATGGCCATCATCCAGAAGCACAGCCCAATCAAAAGCCATTTAAAAACCTAAAAATGCAGATAACTCTAAAGATACAACAGGATATCGCACATTGAGTTTATATTGATATTTACGCAAAAAGGTTTCTACAAATGTCTACATAAATGCAAAAAATAACACTTTTGAAAAGCATGTTTAATCTTCTCAAATGTTCTTAAAGACTCGCTGCCTTTTCCTCACAATGGAGTGACTCTCATGTGAAATCACACTCTGTGCCATGAAATGATCTTCCAATTATAAGGGAAGGTATCAATTCAATTGTAAACTTTGGGAAGACCTCTTAGTATTAAGTGAGTACTGTTTTATTTGTTTTGGTAAAGTATTAAATAAACTGAATGAGATCATGTTTGGAATGGGATTTTAATCTTACTGTAACTACCAGTCTGAGAATGGAATTTAGAGAAGATTACTGATGTCAGGGTCTGACATCTGACATATATGGAAAATTTTGAACCATTAATCAGCTTTCATTTTACTGGACATCTGTTGGTTTTTAAATATGCATGGGGGGAGAGGAGAGAGAGAGAGAGAGAGAGCATGAGAGAGAGAGAGAGCGAGCATGAGAGAGAGCGAGCATGAGAGAGAGAAGTGAAGGAGAAAGTCTAAAATTCAGTGGTTTCAACATGTGTTGCAAGTTGCTGACTGAACTGCTGTCATCTGCAGAGATTGGTGCCATGGGTGAATACAAACACTAAGCATTTAACATCCAGACACTGGTGAGATTATATATATATAAAAACATATAGAAAACTGATGAAAGTCCATGACTTTCAAACAAATCTCCATCTGGCTAAGCATAATTGAGTAATGTTATAAATCTAACATCAATAAGTTAATGTAACTTAGTTTATTTACTACTCAAATACCAATTGAAGACCGCCGAGACTGAACATTTCAACAATTTGTGTTAAAAGCTAACTTTTAATATGTACTTTTCTAAACATGGTCACATAGGTAAGACTGTACTTAAGTAAGTATTTTTTTGCTATTAAAAAGTATTGCTGTGTTGCAAAAAACAAGTCATGTGATGTCATGAAGCAGAAGTTTGGTTATTTATTCAGAGGTCTTTTTTTTATTTGAGAGATTTAGGGCTTCTGTCTGTCGTACTCATGTATATTGATGGGCATTCCAGCTTTTTTATGCGAGTCAATTTTGGCTCAGCTCACCAATGTGTTCTCTCAAACAGCACTAAATTTAATAGCATTAGCTACTTTCTGTATTCCAAAATAAGCCAAGTAAACAACACTATCCATAGTTTCATTTTGAAGTTTGTCTTTCAATAAATGTGAAGACATGTAAATGTTACAGTAATAAAATTACTAATCAGACTTGTTTAGGTGAAACATTACTTCATTTTCATCAGATAAAAGTTAGGAACAGAGGATAAATAATGTTTAAAATGATAAAATGATCAAATAAAGTTTGTTGATCTGTTATTTTGGGGCATACTCAGTTTGCTCTGGTTTCTGGGTTGAACCACATGCTCCTTTCAAACAAACTATAAGAGGCTTTGAGGTACATCTTCAGTCATTTGTTTATTGTGTCAAAGGTGTTACCCAATCATCAGTGAAGATTGCCTCATTAAAATGTAGCAGACAATGATTTCTAAAAAAGTCCTCTACAAGCCCAACTCTACTATTCTGGGCGGTAAAGGCAGCGACCCTAACATTAACTGCATTTTGTCAATTTTATCAGGCTCTGGAAATTCTACAAAAGGGATAACAAGAAATACAACAAAACTGTCATTTTTGCAAAAGCTGTTGCATTTTTGTTTGATGGGAGAAAATAAAAGTTTGTCTGGAGCATGCAAAAACATTTACATTTTAATTTAAGTTAACAATTTAAGGTTTTAATTTTGATCCATTTCTTTTAGTCACAAGCCCAAAAGCCTCAATCTTACTTTGGTTCATGTGGGTAAATCATCTGGAATGAGACCCTTCAACAACAATGTTGCCAAAATGTCATTCTTATAGTGGCCCTTCCTAAATCAACTGATCATAAGTAATGGAGGGGACCGAAAAACCTTTTCAATAATGAAGAGCAAATACAGCCTCTTCTGGCCATGATCAGAACTATTTTTTAACACTGCTGAGCACAAGGAGGTATGAATGGCCCAGAACCAACTGGTTCCAAAACTGTTTCTTTCTGAAAAGCCTACAACAGGTGAAGAGGTCTATGACCTGTTACCTGAACCTCACCTGAATCATCATCATGGTTTCTATAGACAATCCATACCACACCCTGTCTCCATACACAATCAGACACTTTCCTGGAACTAAACCGCTCGAGGCAACTGTAATCCACAACAGACATTTTCACTCCACTTATCCCATTACTAGATTGTGTACAGTAGCATATATTGTACATTTTAACACTGAAAAAAGTATATGTTGGATATATTGGCATCTGAAAAAATAATGATAAATAAATAGTAAAAAAATATATGAAAAATAATAATAAATATAAATAAAAATAAATAAATAAAAAATATCCTATCCATATAATGTATGTTTGGGAATATAACATTTTTATCAATTATATATCCTGTAATACACACATCTCTAATCTTTCATCTACATGCTCATCTGAATATGACAGTATATACATCTGAAATAATCATATCTACAGTTTACGTAATTGCATACACTGTAAATAGAAATGTGTACATCAGTACATTTTATACGTGTATATTTCATAGCTTGTTTATTTGGAGTGGGTAGTGGATTAATGTGAAAATATTGTCCATTTATATTGGGTGTACAATGTGATGTGACAGTTTTGCTTTGACTTGAGCACTGGTGTTAAAAACACATCAATCATCACACTTTTGGTTGTGATGACAAATATTCTAATGTTTGCTCATCTATGCAAGCCAAAACTATTCAAATGATTTCCCAGAGAGCTGTGGTGCAGCCTCAAGACTTAATAAGGATGGCATATACTCTTAAATGATGGTGCTTGGCTTCTAAAAACATTTACTTGGTATAGAACCTTTCAACCTGGTGGTTCAATAATCTTGAACATCTAAAAAAACATTCTTTCTTTATTCACATAAGCTGTGACTGTTCATCAGGCTCACAAACTGATAATTTTTTATATAGTTGTCATTATATCTGAAAAAGATGTGTCCTAGAAGTTGGTCCTGATCCCTGAAAATTTTAGCTTCAGCCAGTGCAAAGTAAATCATTCCAACTGAACTTGGTTTTTTGGTTTATGGGGAAAGTGACAAACCTAGGAGAAATCAGGAGAGCTTCATACATGGTAATGACTGCATTTAGAAACCCTTCAGTTCTCTCATTCCTGAGAGGACTCAGCACCGCAAAGTTTAGTGTTTCCCTTCTCTTGATTCACTCATCCAGCTGAAACAGATGTATTAAAGCTGGAGCATGCTGATCCTCATTAAGAACATCAACAAAGCAGTCAGGGAAACAACAGCTTCTCTGACATCCAATGTTAACAATGTGGCAGTGAATGACAAACAGAGACTTTAATATGTAGACACGTTCTTACTTCTGACATGTCATGTCCATTCTTCTCATTACAGCAGCTCTGCTGTTCTCTTTAGTATTTTTAACTGCCGAGTCACCTAGTTCAGCGTCCTGCTTCTTTTAAACTTCACACATTTCCCAGCATGCCTTTAGATTCCACTGAGTCATTATCACTATTATATGATGTTATATGACATTTTCCCTCTCACTGCAAATAATATTACACTTCAGACTTTCAGTTTAATTTTGCATGTAATAAGAAAGGATTATAACTGCACAGCGTTTGTTAAACGAATCTGTTCAGTCTTGTTACTGAACATTGAGGTCCTAAGCTATATGCTGCCACCACGTGGCAAAACGTAACCAGGCGTTGTGCGAATTCGGCACCCCCGCCAAGAGAAGTACCCCTTCACTTTGAAGGCAGTTCAAGAAATTTGTAAAAACCTAAAACATGTATCATAAATGTGTGTGACTAAATGCGTTTTAACAGAAAACACCGAGCTGTAGAGGGACGCAGTTTAACAGTTTAATGCAGATACCCTGCTTGAAAATGCACCAGCTATTAAATCTGACATTGTTATTACATTATATATATATATATTTATATTGGGATATATTCATGTGTTCTTCTTAAATTAGGCAATGTCTGCATATTTCAGTGCTACATGGAACTAAATTCTAAAGTATAGTAAAGTGTTAATCTCACTCTGCCAGCATTAACTCTACAGATAACTTAACGTTATCTATTTTACAAGAAGCGCTAGAGTCAGCAAAGTGTTTTTAACTGTAAGTGTAGGATTGTGCTTGAGTTTGCCAATCGTGACCTTATTCAACTCCCGCACGCCAACACATTTCAGCAGCCCTCACTCAGCTTTTATGCAAACAAGAAAAAGAACGACGTGCCTTCATGACGTCATCGTTGTGAGACTACTCGCGTAAGGCGCCGTGGCTTAGTAGGTTAAAGCGCCTGTCTAGTAAACAGGAGATCCTGGGTTCGAATCCCAGCGGTGCCTTTTCGGTACGTGTTGACTTTCATAATCAGTGAATTACTTATCTCTATGAAGCTCTGTTGTTTGGGAGCAAAGAACACTATGTTAAGTCATTATTGTTAATGCAATAACGAGCCACTCAGCAAAATGTGCTGAAGAACATTTATTGCAAATGCAGAGAAATGAAGCATCCAGCAGTACATTTGTACAGCTTATTCTATATTTAAATACCAGCTTGGTTTGTAAGGTGGATGAGAATGCAAATTAGCACCAAACAGCCGCTTTACTTGTATCTAGTAGGAGGCTGTGCAAAATTTAACTGATGAGGACTAACTGAGGAAATTTCAGATAGCATTCAAACATCCTAACTATGAGTAATACTTGATAATTTACCTGAAAATAACCTACATTTCAGTTTTCATGAATAAGATTTTTGCTTCACATTTTATTCTTTCAGGTGACATTCAAACATGTTAATGTATCATGACTAATATCTCCGTTAGCACCATTGCCTTGGAACATGAGAGACGTTTGGACTCATTAAGTCTTTAAGGTAGTTAAGAGCACATGTGGCATAAACTAATGTTCATGATTAAAGGTCAGTAACTTGTGAACGTTAGGCCAATATCAAAGCAGTTATTTTGCTGGATTTATTCCCAGTAAGAGAGTCTAGTAAACTCCCATTGTTTAGCCTCATTATAAATGCTTAAGTTGTGGTTTCTCCAGTTGTTGCCCCTGTTGATTCTGCACAATCCAATCTGCCTCATTGCGGACAGTGAAGTTGTTTGTTTTGTAGTTGAGCATATCCCGGGCACGAAACACCTTATTTGATTCATAGAGATTGCTCCAGTAGCGAGGAAGTGGCTGGAAGCCACCCAGGTGGGCTAGGTGGTCGTTATAGGCCCACTGCTCAGAGTCCAGCTTCAGAATGTGGCGAGTGGCGACCCCACGAGCTCGACGGGCTGCCATGTCCAACTCGATATCTTTTTCCATTTCCTGACGTGAGGGAAGGGGGAAAGACCCATCCAGCACAGAGATGACAAACTTAGACTGAGACGAAAAGAAGTGCAGAAAAGAGAAGAGAACAAGAAAACAAATAAGGAAAGAAGGTTAAGGTAAACAGAACCAACAGACTACTGTCATTTTGTACATGTTGCTGCTTTTAAAAAGACATCAGCATTCTTCTTCAGTGAAAGAAAACACGACAGACTCATGAGTCTTCTGTGAAACAAAAGTAAGATTCACTGCAGCTACTGCTGCCCCCAAACTATGGTTGCTAGGATTTTGTTTAAACAGTACGAGTGTTATTTAATTACATTTACTCTGAGTTTATGGTGCAGCAGCCAGGGTCTTCATGAAGGGTTAATTAAATCATATTTGAACTAAATTTCTGCAACAGTTCATGTTAGTGGGGTAAACATCATGCAGAACACTGTTCAGTTGTTTAAAAACAAACTAACATCAAAACTAATGTATAACCAGAGTCACAATTTCAGATAGCCACTTTTTCTTTTGTGTTAACATAAGTGTTAACAGGATTTAAGGTTTTCTAATTATTACCTACATACAGTGAAACACTAATTATTTTTGTTGTATCAACAACATCATTGCTGTCATACCTTGTGCCTAATTTTTATTCACGGAAATGGAAAATAATATAATTCTAAAAGTATAAAACATATTTTATAAGTTACAAAAATAGAAGTATTATCTATTATAAAAGCCTTTACCAACACAAATGGTCTAAATTTTATTGACTAAATCAATCCGCACTTCTCACTCAAATCCCAAATAACCAAGCTGAAGTCATCATAAACCCCCCAATCAGTATGCAGGAATTTATTGACAGTACCCAAGTGACTCACCTGAACATGAAAGTGAGGGAATGGACATATAGCTCTGCAGATGCCCACTATGAACAGTGATGGGTACGCAGGAGGCATCAGAAACTTAAAAAGTGGATAGACCAGGTGATCCTTCACATGCACCCCAACTTGGTCTTCTAGAAATGGGAAGGTGAAGTTGTAGCCTGTACAGAACATAAACACCTCAGGCATTGCCTGCTTCCCATCCTGAAACTCCAACGTACCATCCTCCAGCACATTGGTTACTGGAGGAGCCTGATCTACTCCTGGGGGAAGTGGGCAAGTCAGGGGCCGCTGACCATGACTCAGAATCACCTGGAGGAACAATATATAGTCAGTCTATCTAGTCATGTTTCACACAAAAAGTTAAAATTTTATAGTCAAATACATTTTAAACAATATTGCTTCCCCATAAATTACATTTTAACCATGTAATTAGTGGAAGTTAGTTTAAATAGTGCAAATAAGTGTCACTAATAATAATGTGGTAGAAAATTAGATCTCATTTCTAACCTGTACATAATGCAATTTGGTAGTGTAGCATGTTAGACTTTTTAGATGTTGCTACAACTTAAATATATTTAAATGGGGTTTTTGTCTACGTTCTGAAAGAACACTGTTTCTGTATACATTTCAATAATGCACTTTTTCCCAGTTCCTACAAATGATACAAAAAATGTGAGAACTACATGAAACTCCATAGATTACATATTGATGCATTCCTTGGACACAGTCATATGGCAGAGATAGAAAGACTGCAGTGACATACATTTGCATTGACATCAGAAAGTTCCATTGCAATATCCAGGCCTGAAAGTCCAGCCCCCAACAGCACCACCGACTTCCCCGCAAAAGCCTCAGCGCTGCGATAATCATGACTGTGCATCCGCATACCTACACACAAACAGACAATAGTCCTGGTCAACAAAAATATATTATTTTTTTGTTTTTACTTGTGTCCCTTATATTTTATATCTGTAAATACACTATTGCATCTCCAAAAATTAGAATAATTGTAAATAATTGTATATAATTTAATTATAATTAAACTGTCATTTTATATTCATTACATGTTCATTATATTCATGCTTTTTTGTTTTAATATTGATGCTGTTTCTGGTAAATATTAATTTACTCAAACTCTAAATTAAATATTCTAATAATGTGAGATTCTGAATGTCTGATTTTCATGAGCTGTAAGTCATACTGATCTACATTAAACAAAAAAGGCTTAAAATGTCACTTTACATGTCATAAAATGACAGTTTATTTATATTACAAAAAACAATGTAAACCTTTTTTTTATTTTTTCACGTGGCATTGTACAATATGTTTAAAACCAAAATATATATAATACGGTTAAGATGATGCAGACAAATTCTGCAGTGTTAGCTTTAACGTTTCATTAAGTATGAATGATTCTCTATAGTGTAATGAGTCAGGATCTGCTGGTAAAAACTCAAACATTAAACAGCTTCTGCTTTGCGGGGCTGTTGTAACATGCTTTCCTCAGGTGTTTGTGGAATGCTGCATTTTAGACTCTTGCCTGAACTCTTCAATTGGAGTTTAAAAGTACACTCAATATTATGTTAATCATTACATGTTTATATTGATCAAAGACATATTAACCTGGGAATAAGATAAGACTTTATGGCTAAATGTTCTAATCATGAAGTTCTCCATTTCAATTATTGATAGTAAATGAGCTACGTGTCATCCAGCCTTGTCCATTTCAACCCTACACCACATCATAATTAGTGATGGAAGAGATAGCAATTAATAATGCTATAGAAACTACCAATGTGTTTTGTATAAACATCACATGTTCATATTACCTAACACTGCAGTGTACAGCAGGTACACATACCTTTGAACTTCTCCAATCCAGGTATGGTAGGGATGTAAGGGTCATAGAAATGTCTATGATTCAAAATCATAAGAAAGAAGAGGCACTTTAGTCTTACTACAGTTTGCTACCACTGTAGCCATTTCAATTAATTTTGTTGGGTTTGTTCCAAGATTAATGATTGTAGAATATTAAATAATTAATCTCTGTAAAATAAATCTATATAAATGTGAAATTGTGTATTCTAAAACAACAGAAGCAGTATAATGTATGTAAAGCAACACAAGGCATGATCTACATTGTCTTGCCAGTATATTAGGTACAAGGACCATGTATATACACATTTTTCAGGTATATTACCATATGGGTGTACTTTGGACACCTGCAGCTACTGATTATAGACCATCTGTTGCTGCAGGTTTATCAGCCGCCATGTACTCCATTCATTAGTGGAAAGAGACCATCTCAGCATCATCAATCAATCACCAAAACTTCTATTTGTATAGACAACATGGAAAAGTTTAGACACCCCTGGTTAATTGACATGCTTTGTTTATTTTCTCAGTGAAAATAAGTTAGCATGTCTTCTCCACAGAATGTGCTTTGCACATTTTAATTCCTGATTATTTGCTGAATTTAACATACTGGAACAATATAAAACATAGTATGTGGTATGTACAAACGTTATGGCATGTTAAATATTGTTTAATGACACATTAATGTTTTATAATGCATTAAATCTACTGTAGTATATAAATATAATCTGTCTAGAAAATGTCATGTTTAAATGTGTTCTCTGGTGGTTATGGGATATTGAGTTCAAGTCTCCCATCTATGTTTCTATGTTCTCCATGTGTCTGCATCTCTAAATCATCCTGGTGTGAGTGGGTGTTTGGTCAGCAGTAGATTGGGGTCCTGTCCGGGCTTTGGATAAAATAGTGGACTGCTTTGCCTAGTTCCCAGTGGAGTGGTATGTGGAACTACCATCACCCTGAACTGGATTAAATGGTTCAGATGATGGAAGGATGAAGAAGATGTATTATTTCTCCTTAGAAAATAGTTTGACCAGGGGTGGATTAGACTGTGTGGTTTACAGGAGTTGGAATCAATTTGGCGGCACTTAACAAGAATGTTTACTTTAAATCTGGCTGTGTCTGATACACTGATGAATTGTGCAGCATCAGGTGGTCTACATACAGTCATTTTAAATCTTCAAAGTGCAAATTTGTGGTAGTTGTTCTGATAAAAAAACAAAACAATGTGTGTAGGTACAAGGTAAGTGTACCTAATAAACTGGCAAATTGGTGTAATACAATACTCTTTTTGATTATCTGAACAATGATCAGTTAACATTTGCTCTATACAATTATACATTCGATAGCACAAATAACCCATATATGAAGTCTTGTAAAGTCATATCTGACAGAATATTTTTGGACATATACACAGTTAAAGTCTAAATTATTAGCCCCCCTATGAATATTTAAAGCTTTTTCAAAATGTTCCCGTCATTCTATAACAGAGCAATGATTTTTCAACATAGCATTTCTAAACCTACTACTTATCTTTAGAAAGCATAAATTATTTTTATTTACATACTACAATGTAACAATTTCAAAAGATACAAAAATCACTTTTTATTGAGCCACAGCACAAAACACTGCTGTGGTGCAATGGTGTTAACTTTGTAATGATGAAAGCTTGTTATATCAAGTCGCAGCTGAGGGTTAAACTCAAAATAAATCCGTTTAAAATTTAGAAAAATAATAATTGATGCTTACAAAGCAGGAGAAGAATATACAAAGGTATCCAGAATTTCCAAATTTCCAAGAACTCGAGTGAGAAGTATTACCAAGAAATTCAATGAGAGAGACACAACACAGAACAAGACTGGCAGAGGAAGGAAGCGCAAGCTTTCAAAAACCCAGGAAAGCAAACTAGTGAGAGATGTGTCTAAAGAGCCCAGAACAACTGCCAAGACTCTAGTGAATGATTTTGCCAAATCAGGAATTGTCTCAAAAAAGACCTTCACTAGAACCCTGCACAGGAATGAAACATGATGTTGCAGATCAAGAAAAACTCCACTTCTGCAGAAAAGACCTTCAGGCCAAACTGAAGTATGCAAAGGACAACCTGGAGAAAGATTATCCATGCTGGAAGAATATCCTTTGGTCAGATGAGGCAAAACTATATTTCTTTGGCCATAGAGACAAAAAGGGAGAGGCTGTAACACAAAGAACACCATCCCCACATTATGTATTATGATGTGGGGACGCTTCAGTGCATCTGGATCTGGGAATTTCATCAAGGTGGAAGGAATCATGAAGAAAGAAAGATATGTGAAGATTTTAAAAGAATAGCTTAATAAATCAGCAGCAAAACTTGGTCTGGGTCATCACTTTCTCTTCCAACATGACACGACCCAAAACATACATTGCTCCTGGTGAAGAACTACCAGAAGACCAAAGTGAACATTATTGGCTGGCCTGCACAAAGCCCTGACTTGAATCCCATTGAAAATTTGTGGGGTGAACTGAAGGAAAAGGTTCATTCCAGAAGGCCATCAAATCTGGAGGAGCTTGAGAAATCTGCCAAAAGAATGGGCTGGGATTCCTCAGGAGATGTCAGAGATTTGCTGAAAACTGCAGGTTGTTATCCAGTAAAAAGAACACACAACTGACTATTAGCATCAGGGGGGCTAAATATTTTTGATTAGTTGATTAAATTTTTATACTGCTCTACTTTTGTTTATAGTAATTACTAAGAGTCTCTTTTAACACTCATTTCTATGACAGAGTACTTCACTGTCCCTTTGCTGCTGTGACACTTTGAATTTTCCCACTGTGGGACTAATAAAGGATTATCTTATCTGGCATGTCAGAGTGAAGAACCCTTTTCATACACAATGAATCACTGCCTACGCTACATGAATTCCTTCTAAACCTTCTGGTATGCAGAAACATGCTACACTGTAAAGCACGACACAAGTTTGGAAAGGTAGTACATACCCATTACACACCATAACAGCATCAAAGCGTTCTTTGATGGGTTTGCTACGGTCTACACTATCACTCGTAGTGACGTCCCATGCCAAGCCTTTCCATCCACTCTTCTCTTTTATCGGCTTCACTGCATCTACTGTGGTGCCAAACTGACAGCAGAAGAGTCATTTTGTCAGATTTAGACAATCATTTCACAAATGTTACATACGGTACTATTCACTGTTATGCATTACATTTATTTGAGGTTTAGAGATTACTTCAGAAGATTTCCTGAGATTTTCCACATCTTTATAAACTTAGAGCCTTATCACAAATCGCAGCAAAGATGAGCTGGATAACAGCATAATAGTGCAACTTGCTTTCTAGACTTGGACAGATAGGTGAGCTATTGAATTAATCACTATCTGATTAAATACACACACGGTCTACTGATCTGTCTGCATTTGTCTTTGAAGCATCGCAGTACCTGTGATAATAAACAAACTGTGTCTGAAGTAGAGCTGGGCGATATGGCCTAAAATTTTATCACGATAAATTTTCTATATTGATCAATCTCGATAATTATCACAATAAACAACATCGTTCTAAAAACATCAGACTAAATACATGAAACGTTACAATTTAAAATCTTAAAATGTTTATTGCCAGAACATAATATTGTAGCGTCCGGCTGGACGCGTTGAAAGGATGGACGAGAAAGACGTTTACAGTCGTCGCTTTATTGTTGAAACTTACTATGATTGCTGTCGGCCGCAGCCACTCCAAAATAACAACATGCTAGAGAGCCAACATGCTAACAGGCTAATGCTAGCACACTGGCTGACAAACACACACAGCGAGCCCCCCTCCTTCTCCTTCTTACACAAACATAGCACACACCTTGCGCTCTCTCGCCCAGCCCCACTACGCTCTCATCCAATCACAGCTTGTCTTAAACACAACAGTGCATTTTGGCGGCGCTGGTGAGGAGGAGCTAACAAGCAGCAGTATTAGACTTCTGAACTTGCTGTCAAGCTGCTTAGATGTGAAATGGAAACAAACATGAATGTTTATCTAATTCTATTGTCCCTGCTTATCATCGTCATCGAGGGAAAATTATCGTGAAAAAATTGATATCGTTTCATTGCCCAGCACTAGTCTGAAGCCCTACCTGTATGTGATCCCAGAGGTGGAAGTGGTCACAGTACTGCTCAAGGTATTTCCGGACCTCCGTGTGATGGACAAATGAAGGAAGATGCTTTGCAAAAGGAAAGTCAGGGAATGACATCACCTCTTTGGGAATATTGGTTCTGCCATATGGGGGAAAAGTAAGTCGTTATGAGGATAAGAAATTGAAGTGTGGATGCACTAAGAGGTCTATGGAGTTTAAGGAGTGAAACAAAATAGAGTAAGAGCTTCACCTGAGGTCTCTGTACATACTGCTGTGGATGGGCAGCCCATTGTCGTAGTGGCCCACACGTTCTTCATAAACCCAGGTGCCCCCGATATTCTTAGTAAGTTCATAGACCACTGGAGGAGCAAAAAGATCCTGGCGTGCAAGGAGGTGGCGGGCGGCACACAGGCCAGCCGCCCCAGCCCCGATCACAGCCACTCGCAACTTGCCCAGCCCAGACATCATCAACCTGCACAGAACACAGCAAAAGTATTGACATGCACAGACCTGCGGAAGACTTTGAAAAAACACCTTTTATGTAGTGTACAGTGTATGTGAGCATATATATATATATATATATATATATACGTGTTTGTGTGTGTGTGTGTGTGTGTGTAATTTATAATATATAATATATCACATACCTACATCATTGAATCAAAAAACTAAATACGTTATATAAAGTTTTATTTCAAGCCTTTTTTGTTTTACTGTTGATCAGAACGGCTTCGGGCACATGTTCTCACAACCTAGTGTGTATGTTTCACTGCACGGATGGGTTAAATGTGCAGGTCAACCTCTGTTGTGTGCAGTCACATTGACAAAGTTGAATATAATCTAATTGAATCTAATTAAAGTTCATGAAAATCAGACATGCAGAATCTCTCATTATTCACTGAGATAAATAAAATACTATTCAAACAGCATCAACACTAAAATAATTTAAAAAGGCTTAAAATATGTCAATTTATGTGTAATGAATATAAAACATATGGCAGTTAACCTTTCTCAATTAAATTATGAACACAAATCAACATTTTCCCAAAATCTTAACATTTTTTAGAGATGCACCAGTATGTATACATAAATGTATGTATGTGTGCGATTAATTATCGATGCCAACATCTTTGCCAGCACTGATTTGGAATGTAAGAGAATAAAATCCATAATTTTGTCATTTAGTTCACTACATTTATTAATAAGGAAATTATTGACAAATTTAAGTCATTTCAATGTGATAGATTTCTCGGGATATGTGGACACATGAATCTGTGTTTGCTGTTAGATGTATCATTTACCAAGACCAACTATTTGTAAATGCCAGCGACATATATTGTCTAAGCCATGACTAGCATCCACATGGACAGACCTGACACTGACTCTAACGGGAGTCAATCCAGTTTAGTACACACTCTTAAAAATGATGGTTCTCTATAGAACACTCATAGAACCCAAAGGGTTCTTTCCATGGTGAGAGGATTATTCAAGTTTATGAGGAATGTGCTGTGGATGGTTCTATATAGACACTAAAAGGATTCTGTCATAGTTATAATGTCAATCTTGTAATAATAGAGGAACCCTTTTATGTGCTATATAGAACCATTTTCAAACGTCTTCTATATAGAACATCTACAGCACATTCCTCATCAATCTGAAAAACCCTTTCATCATGCAAAGAACCCTTTGTGTTCCATGAGTGTCCATGGTTCTATATAGAACCATTTTCTTTACTAAAGAACCCTTGACGAACCATCTCTTTTAAGAGTGCAGGGCACACTGTGTAGCCAGTGAGGATTAAAATTCTTAAGAAGGTTAAGTCCGTTGTCCCCGGAGAAGTGCAGGAGTAGAGAAGAAGACTCTGTGATCTACAGCCTGCACAAGCAGGAGATTACAGAGTTTGTGTCACATGAACCCAACGTAGGACCCCGGCTGCAGCACAGCAGTCTTACTGAATATACTACTCAATCAGACAGTGTTACTGTTATTAAGATCAGAGCAAACTCAATTCAAGCGATCGACTGTGAGACTTATCTCCAAAAACATTCCTAACTTTTCCTCGTCTGTGCATTTCAGCTACTTACAGATCAGTGTGACTTCAGACCGCTCCTGGACTTGACAACTGTGCAGAGAAAGAAAACACTCGACTGCCCGCCCATTTATATTTTAAGGGCTTGGCCTCAGTCCAAATGGACGGCTGAGGTAAACCCTGTGTTAACTCTTTAATCGTCCCGTTTGTGTAGTGTTTTAGGTAACACAGGTTTAACGCCGGTCACAAAAGCTGTTAAACAAGTGAGCGTGAAAACCAGGCGCTGTTAACCCTGTTTTTGTTATTCTACATGTCATTGCTGAGTTTAAAGGGAGAGAAATGTGGTCCGGTCACGGTGCAGGAAAAACAGCGACACTCACAGGCGAAGACGAATAATTACAAGGTGCAGACGACGAAAGAAGATTCCATGAAAGAAAGACAAAAAAGATTCCAAAAGAAAGACAATTCCATGCGCGACCAGCAACATCCGATGTAGTTGTTTACATAATGGCAGCAGTGAATGTGTCGGCAGGAGAGTTTAAAATACGTAGAAACAAGCCTATAAATCAGGGTTCTAGATGTTGCGTACCACAATGCAGTAATCGGCAACAGCTAGACAAACAATTCAAATTTTATTCTAACCTAATAATATACCGAAATACATACTGCACTGATAAATAAATAGGCCTCTAATGATATAAACATACACTGGCTGGCTTGATTAGGCCATGCAGGGCCCTAGCCTAGGCGTGGCTTATGTACTATTTCATAATGTGACATTTGTAGCGCTATCCACCAGTTGAATTCATTTTTGACTATTTTCATAAAATATGTGTACCACAAATTATTGTAGTGTAGCTTAGTATTGATAGCATGCAACACGATAGCTTGTAACAACGTGTTTACACTAAAAACCCACTGCATAAATTGAAAATACAAGTTGACACAAGATACGATGTTTAATATCAAAAGAAATATTATCTGCATATAGTTACAAAAGCTAGTAGATATCACGTAAGTATTTACTTACCAAATAAAGTTGTAAACAGTTTATGTAGCGTAGCTGGCATAGACAAACAAGAGAAAATGGTGAACGGGATGTTGCCGGTAGCGCGGTGCATTCTGGGATTTGTGAAAACGGGCGACTGGCAACTTGTAATGCTAGGTGTCACTATCCTCTTTACAAAGGAAGAACGAGCTTTTTAATGCAATGACTCGTTTATTCCGTCAATGAATCCTTCCACAAAACTCTGAATATTGTTTTCACATCGATGCTAATTTGTATCCTGTTTTTCAAAACACGCTTTGAATACACGTGGGTATTTTTCTGGCTTTTCTGTAGGATTGGCATGTTGTGAGGTAACAATTGAAGGAATTGCTGTTGTAACATCCAGCTCATGGTATGCTTTTGTTAATGGTATGTGAAACTAAAAACATTAACTTCCGCTGCGAGCAGGGTTCGAACCTGCGCGGGGAGACCCCATTGGATTTCAAGTCCAACGCCTTAACCACTCGGCCATCGCAGCTGAACAGAAACATACCTCTGACAGTACAGTGAAAAACAACACGACTCTCAATAAAAATCATATGTGTTTAGTCTTTCTTTTAGTGAACGAAACTACACACTAATGTGCTATAGTTAGAACAAAAAAGTTCCCTCACAAATATTTTGCGTTCCATAGTAAATCCCATGACAAAATCCATGTTTGTCAGACAGCAGGCATGCGTTAATACCAGAGGTGTGACTAACAGTGCCTTTCACTGCGTTAAAGTTTGATTCGTTTGAAATGCGTAAAGTTCGTTTGATATTCGTAATTCCGCTTTTCCTCAACAGTTAACAAAATGCAGATTCACCAGCACAGTTGCAGTTCCGAGATGAAATAAATGAAGATATAATAAATGAAATTTAATCACTAGCCGATCGACATACTTTGAACATCAACGTTACACCGAATACTGTCACCCGCCTAAACGTGCCCACAAGAGGGCGCTGTCGCATAATATTACCCTTCGTCTCACGTCACAGCACATTTCAAATAATATCTGCTAACAGCTAAAACTCATACACTGAGGAAAAGGTTTATAATTTCCTTCAGAAAAGCTACCTGTCCTATTTTATACACTTAAAGTGCTATTTCAAGGCTTTTTAGTTCATGAAAATCTGAAATCCATAATCTCAAATAATTACAATACTGTATTTCTTTTTGAATAAATTAATATTCAAACATAATCAGCATTAAACAAGGCTTGAACTGTCACTTCAAATGTAATTAATCTAAAATATAACACATATTACGTTTTTGAATGAAATAATTGACACAAATGCCCCTTTTCACCCTATTCTAATTTTAGGAGTCATATTTAGCTTTTTAGTTTACTTCTTGAGTCTGAGAATAGAACCACATCTCCACTGTTTTCACTGGATAATAACAGAAAATCAGTATTTCTTGATTGATGTTTCATCTGTAAGTTGGCTTGAACTTCCACTTGTCACATATCAACGGAAGAAAACGAAAACAGTTGTGGGGATGTGGTTCTACTACTTTTATATTATGTACATGTAAAGTGCTATTTCAAGCCTTTTTAGACACTAAACTTGAAACTAGGAACGTGTTAAGTTGGAGTTCATACTGACCTTTAGGGTAAAAGCATTTGACTATAAAATATTTAATATAAAATGACTTGCAGCACCAATTCAGTAGCTTGCTGTATTAGGCACAGATACACAGAAGTCAATAAGACAAATATACATATTAAATGTCTCTGTGTTTTTACTACATAGGCTGCTGTGAATGCAATTCAGATTTAATGAAACAGAGATCACAGAAAGATTAGCTTAAGTGGAGTGTAGAATATTGTTTGACATTGTGGGTGTACTGGAGGTCTTTCAACCTCTGTCCTTTTAGCTTGCCTTGTGTTAAGAACTCTCTGTACCCCCAACGTCCATATAAAGTGTCATAACATGTCCTGTTCTCCCTGTAGGAGTAGAGCAGGTCAACAGTACATAGAGTACTTTTAGGTGAGAAAAATACTCGTTTGTTAAAAGCTGTGTTTACCATGTTGCCATCCTGTAACTATTTAAATCTAAACAGAAACAAAGCCCTGAAACACATTCTGATATTCTCAGGAACTTTCCACCCCATGTCTCTGTACTTTTCTCCTGTTGGTGTTTTCAATTGTTTTAAATAATCTTAACAGTACAAAACAACATGAACATGATTGGTTTTGAATTTATGTGTACACTTGTACAGTGGAGTTCAGTGGGTAGGTACAAGGCTGACAGACCAGAGTGGAGTTAAGTGGGAAGCTGAGTGGAGTTTAGTGGGCAGGGCCAGAGGTTAAGAAAGGCATGGGTGGCGTTTACTAGGCAGGGCCAAGTCTGAGAGGCATGGGTGGAGTTTACTGGACAGTAAAGTTTTGTTTAGTGTAAAGGGGTGGAGCTGAGAGGCATGAGTGGCAAGTTTTAAAGGCATATGCACAGTAAACATTCTGTTACATGGCACAGTGATATTCAGCATTCCTTCCATTTCGAATGATATATATATATCAGAAGATGGTCTTACCAAGATGGTAAGAGGATCACTAATTCCACCATTGTTGCGCAGAAATACCAGAATGGTGTTACCCAGCGTAAAATAGCAAAGACTTTTAAGTTAT
>BRDA01034589.1:0-12278 GCA_036984385.1 Crenuchus spilurus | reverse complement strand
TAGAGATATATATAGATATAGATATATATATATTTTTTTTTAATAATTTATTAGAAGCCAAAGAACACTTCTTAACCAGGGGTGCCAATAATTATGGAGGGCGCTGTATATGAATAAAAGTCTAAATTGTTATACTTGCCTTACTCACACATCTATGGTTAAAGATACAATCTAGAACAATCTAGCACTGGTCAAATCTTACAAGGCGATTTGTGTTTGTAGAATGGAGGGATTGTGATGAAGTCAGAGGGGTGAGGAGTTCTTTTAGATAGGTGGGGGCATTGCCGTAGATGCACTGATGGGTGTGGAGGGAAACCTTGTATTCGATCCTGACAGAGATGGGAAGCCAGTTAAGAGAACAGAGGATGGGTGTGATATGTTCATGTTTGTGCACTCTCATCAGGATCCTAGCATTGTTCTGAATGTAGTGTAGCCGCTGAAGACTCCCAATGAGAACTTCCTTGGCAGGAATCCCAATGAGAAGTGTGTTGCAGTAGTCGAGTCTGGAGAAAATGAATGCTTGAACCAGTTTTTCAGCATTGGACACAGTCGGAGCAAGGCAAAATTTGAGTGGGTGAAAAGAAATCTTGCAGAGGTGTTTTATATGGGTCTTGAAAGTGAGCTGAGGGTCAAACCTTATGCCAAGATTGAAGACTGATGAGGAGAGTGTAATACTGGTAATGGAGGTGTGGTGCCAGTCATGATTGCCTCTGTTTTGGCACTGTTCAGCTGGAGGAAGTTGTGCTCCATCCACACCTGTATATCCTCTAGACAGGCAGCAAGTCGTGAAGATGATGTTGACGATGAAGAAGCCACAGAAGAGCATGTGCCGACCCAAAGGTAAAGTTGCATATCATCGGCCAAGCAATGGAATGAAATTCCAAGGTGACTGATGACATGACCAAGGGGAAGCATGTATATAGTAGAGAGGACTGACCCCTGGGGGATTACGCAGGTCACAATATGTATCTGAGATGTTAGGAACCCTGTTCCATCAGTCAGATAAAACTAAAACCAGTTTATGGCAGTGTCATTGAGTCCAATGGTGTGATGAAGCCGGTTGAGAAGTATGCCATGGTCAGCAGTGTCAAATGCAGCAGATAATTCAAGGAGGATGAGGAGGGATGGTGAGCCAGTGTGCTGTCATTAGAAGGTCATTTGTGACCTTAACCATTGCTATTTCTGTGCTGTGAGCAGAGTGGAAACCAGACTGAAATTTTTCATAAAGGTTGTTAATTTAAGGTGGACCTGAAGATGGGCAGTGAACGCAATTCCACACAGAGATCAGGGGGCCCCCTGCTAGCCAAAAGAGGTTGGCAAAAAAAGACCGTTTTGGTTCTTTGCTGATTTTTCTGTCCAAAAACAGTGTTACGCTATATTAAAAAGATACGGGTTGAGCATTAGGACCCAGCACAAACAGCCACTCAGTCGGAAGCCTGTTTCTCTTTAGACCGCTCACAAGCTCATACCTCTGTTCTTGCTAAAGTGTGATTGGCGGTCACTCCATCAGCGTCTGGACTTTCAAACCATCCTTCCATCCATTATCACACCTGTTTAATCCTTATAAGGGTCGCGGTTTAGATTTGGCCTGTAGGCTGTGTTCATCTGCTTTTGTCTCTCTCTCTCTCTCTCTCTCTCTCTCTCTCTCTCTGTGTGTGTTAGGGCTGCCACGATTAGTCAACTAGTCACAATTATGTCGACTATTAAAATAGTTGACAACTAATTTAATAGTCGATGCGTCGTTTTTGTTTTTACTTTCGTTTTCTCTCCAAACTGCTGCGTACTCACCTTTTACTGCTGCGTCTTCCTTTCTGTCCTTGACACACATGCGCAGTAGTGATAACTGGGGTAGCCCGTGGATGACGTCACAGGACCTTATATACAGACAGGCTCAAAAGAGTGGGCCAAGATCATTTTAAGAAAATCAAAGAGAAACGTGTGCAATGTAATATCTGCAAGGCAGAACATGCCTTCCACGGCAGCACAACTGCGATGCACGAGCACCTGAAAAGGAAGCTGTTGTGCCTGATTGTGACAATGATGAAGAGGGACAGTCATCTCAGTAAGCTAAATTGCTAGTTAGCTGCTAATCAGAGCGTAAACAGAGAGTTAACTTGCTGCTTACTCATATTTATAGCTGTAAAAGTTAACATTAGTGATGACGATTTGATTCATCAGCCTTAGAACACATTCATGTGTTTTCTGTAACGTTATAACAGTCATGTGTTTGAATAGGAACGTTTCTAACGTTATGTTACAGTGCTATGTTTACACTTTATGCTAAACAGTTAAATAATTGTTTGTTGCAACAAGCTGCATAGTTCATTAAAGGTTTAACGAACTATGATCTTAATTGTTTTTATTTTTAGTTAGCATATAGCTGAAATCTAATGACGGTTATATAATAACAGCTGCATTCTAGTGCAATAAGATGTATGTTTTGTATGTGGGTCTTGCTGCGGTTGACACCAGACCTGCTGCTCACTTACATCTTACTACTAGCAATGATCGGACTGAAGCTCTAATGTTACTGCATTTACTGCATGTCAGATTTAATTAAGGATGTAAATCTCTATCAGTAGTTTGATCAGAGGAGGATGGACCCCCTTTGTGAGTCTGGTTCCTCTCAAGGTTTCTTCCTCCAGCCTTGAGGGAGTTTTTTCTTGCCACTGTTGCCTCGGCTTGCACACATCGGGCTTAGAATCAAATTGTCTGATACTGATTATGTAAAGCTGCTTTGTGACAACGTCCATTGCAAAAGGCGCTATATAAATAAATTTTGATTGATTGATTGATTGTTTTATATGCAATTAATGTATGATCCGATCGGTCGACTAATCGCAAAAATAATCGGTGATTGGTCGACTATAAAAATAATCGTTTGTGGCAGCCCTAGTGAGTGTGTGTGTGTGTGTGTGTGTGTACCAGTCTGTGATAAACCATCCATTTACATGCCTCCAAGTGTAACTATTATCAAAATAATTCTGAATTTCTGCTTCTTTTTACTCAAAAATGAGGTACAATTCTGTGTAAATGAGATCTATTGACCATATAGTCCAAACATAAGTGTAACATTGGTGTTACTGAATTGAAGTTGATTATTGATAAGTTGAATAGTATTGTAACACAGAATTGGGTAATAATTTTATATTACACAATTGTAACAGTTTATTAATATTTAATAATTAATATTTAATTAATGATTAATATGATTTTATTTTAATAATAGTTATTATTAGTATATGATTAATATTAACTAGTAATTCCTAATAAAATATTATGAATAATAATGTTTAAGTAATGTTTAAAATGTATGTAGAATAATTAATATTTATTAATAATAATAATAATTTAATTTGTTTAAGCCTGTACCGCACCATAACCATAAAAAAGAATCTGTTTGATCAGGGCCCCCAGACATGACATTGCTTGGGGCCCCAGAACTTCTAAATCCGCCCCTGGCAGTGAATACCTTTTCCAGTACTTTAGAGAGAAAGGGAAGATTGGAGATGGGCCTATAATTTGCAAAGACTTCAGGATTGGGAGTAGGTTTCTTGAGGAGTGGTCTGAATATGACTGCCTTCAGAGAATATGGAACAAGCCCCACTTGAAGTGAGTTTTTTGTTACAGTGGTGATCAGAGGACTAATGGCAGAGATGTTTTCTTTCACCAGAGAGGTAGGAAAGGGATCCAGGGCACAGGTGGAAGGTTTCATCTTCCTGGCAATGCCTTCAACTTCTTGCTGTGTGACTTCTGGAAAACAGTTTAGGGGTTGGGAGTAAGTACCCTGCGCAGGTAATGTGTGGGAGAACAGAACAACAGAACGAATTGAGTACATTTTTGGTCAAAAGAAAGTCATGAAGTTGCAATGCTCTTCTGTACTTTCAATGGGTGAGTGGCCTTGTGGTTTCAGGAGATGGTTGATGGTGAGAATTTCATAAAACTGTGACAGAGGCTTTGTAACCACGCTCAGGGGAAGACCGGCTGCCTTCATTTCCCTTAGCTCATCAGTGAACCAGGGAGCTGAACGAGAGAAGGTGACTGTTCTGATTTTAACAGGAGCATGAAACTCCAAACTACGGCTCAGAGTTTTATTGTAGAAATCCACTGCATCATTGACCAATAGCAGATTTGTATGTAGAAAATTCTTCAAGTTGACTGTCAAGATTTCTGGCTTAATGTTTTTCTGAAGCAGATTTGGTGTTTGGGCTTGATGGACAAAGACAAAATTGGCAAATCCATAGAAACCACCTTATGATCGGATATACCCAAATCATGCACAGGAATATTTCTGACCGGAGCAGCGTCAGTAATGACCAAGTCAAAAATGTCCCCCCTATTGTGTGTGGGGACATCTAGAAGTTGCCTTAGACCAGGGTTGGCAACCTTTAACATTTGAGCCATTTGGACCCTGTTTCCACAGAAAAGGAAACATTGGGAGCTACAAATACTTTTTGACATCTATAACAAAGATAACACTCTATATACTGTTTTTTTGTGCTTGAACATACATTTTATTATTATTATAAATGATTAATAAATATCAACAAATTGTGATTTATATTTTATGAATAATTACTAGTTACTATTTAGTTACTAGTTACTAGTTAGTTTAATTACTAGTTACTAGTTAGTAATATACTAATAACTATTAAATATTATGAATAAAAAAATAAAATATCATTAATAAAATATGAATGCATTGTTACATATTATTATTAAATATTACTAAACTGTTAAAAGTATGTAGCATAAAATTATCACCCAATTCTGTGTTTCACCTTTTCAGTCAACTTCACTCCAACTCATTACCACCAATGTTGTACTTATTTTTGGACTGTATGGTCAAAAGACCTTTTACCCGGGGGGCGCTACGGAGTCAGGAGTATGTAGACGCGTTTCCCCCGGAGCTCTGAGAGAAGTTGGACTAAATTAAGTCTAATTATGCACAGAAATATATATTTTTAAGCACCTAATCTTGGGTCGTGTTCTGGAACTTAACAGACTTGGTCATTTCCTTTACCGAAGATCACAATGTCTTCTACTCGTAGCAAGACCGACGCTCCAAAACCAGGCCGTAAAGCCTCGGCGTTGCCTGAAAACCCCTCACCGGAGGAGAGAGAAGATAATCCGAATAAAGACGCAATCAACGCTTCGATGCTACAAACAATGATGGACTCGCTGAAGGTAGATATTTGTGATAAAATTGACAATCTTTCAACGAGTATGCGAGCAGATATTGCCGCGGTCAGACAGGAACTCTCAGGGTTGATTAGTCCTTTACAACATAAAGTTGAGGCACACGATGAAACTGCAAGAGTTGGAGCGGGCCTCAACTGACCATAGCACGCAGCTAACCGAGCTACAAGCTTCAGTAGCTAAGCTAACCGCACAGACTAAACGCCTTGAAGAGAAGTGTGAGGATCTGGAAGCACGATCTAGGAGGAATAACCTGCGGATTATGGGGATACCGGAAGGTTCGGAGGGTCAGCATGCGACTGAGTTCGTTTCCGCACTTCTCCAGGACCTGTTGGGACTGGAGGAGAGGCCATTGCTGGACAGGGCCCATCAGTCGCTGCGAGCGAAGCCTAAAGAGGGAGAGGCTTCACGACCTTTCATCGTTAGAGTGCACTTTTTTCACGTCCACAACGAGATTTTACAACGAACTGTTAAGGCCTCCTCATTATGCTACAGAGCCAAGAAAGTTTACATCTCTCCTGACTATACCATGTCGGTGGCGACAAAAAGCTGCTTTCAGAGATGTAAAACGCCAGCTGCGCGCCTTCACTGATGTCAAGTTTGCCCTGCGATATCCGGCAACATTGAAAATCACTCTGCCAGACGGACAATTTCATAACTTCCAGAACCCACAGGACGCAACTGACTTTGTGAACAAACTAAGCAAGAAACCTCCAGCCTCGGTATAGCGCAGGGTGAGTGATTTTAGCGGGACTGGACCCAGGATGGTGCAAATCTATGAACAGTATTGATGGGTAATCTTAAGTTAAGCCTTTATTTGCTTTGTTAACCCATTAATAAGTAAGCTGTGCAGTTTTGTATCATATGCGAATGTAAATTACTGTCTATAACTTCTCTCACATAGGACTCCTGTTGCAGGTAGTGTCTATGGAGCAATTGTTATTAGGTTTACTATGAAAGGGTTGCCGTTACATCTCAGTTGGGGAGATGTTGGCAGTGGGGTGGGGTGGGGAGTGTTTTGTTTATGGGGTTATTTTTTTATTTTTTTATTTTTTTGGCTTTAGTTTTTTTTACTATACTGTTATTCTCAACAATTTCCAAGTTCTGTGTAGAGTTGGTTCAAAGATACTTGCTTTTTTTGCCTTAACACTTTGCTATTACACAACTTTTATTAAACCTCGGGCTTATGGGAGGAAATCTTAAGTTTATTAGCTGGAATTGCAGGGGCCTTTATTCCCCAGTTAAATATACCAAAGTTTTTCAACATCTTCTTCATCTTGGTGCTCAAATAGTTTTTCTTCAAGAAACACATTTAAAGAAAGCTAATTCACCTAAAATTAAGGCTGGCTGGATTGGCCAATCATATTACTCTTCATTTGGTTGTAAAGCAAGGGGAGTGGCAATCTTACTTCACAAGTCGGTTCCCTTTATTTGCTCTAATGTAATATCAGACTCTAATGGCCGATTTCTCATTCTTACAGGTAAATTGTGTAATATCCCAGTACATTTATAAATGTTTATGCCCCAAATTGGGATAATGCAGATTTTTTTTAAACATCTATTTACTAGTATTCCAGATCTGTCTTCACATTCCTTGGTGTTGGGTGGGGATCTCAACTGTTGGCTTGATCCTGGGTTGGATCACTCTTCCAGTAGAACTAATACTTTATCTAAATCGGCCAGTGCGATTAAAACATTTATGAATGAATTTGCAATTTCGGATATTTGGCGCTTCCTTAACCCCACAACTAGGGCTTATTCTTTTTTTTTTCCAGTACATCATACTTTTACACGCATAGATTATTTTCTGGTCGACAATAGGCTTATTCATATTGTAACTTCCTGTTCGTATAACACTATTGTTATTTCTGACCATGCTCCTGTAACTGACTATTCATTTTACTGAAGTATGTACTGGCCGTCCTGTGTGGCGCTTCAATACACGTCTGCTGGCGAAAGAGGATTTTGTCAATCATATTTCCAATCATACAGATTTTTTTCTTAGCACTAACTCTACTCCTGAAATCTCAGCATCCACACTGTGGGATACTTTAAAGGCATACATTAGGGGGATTATAATTTCATATTCAAATTATGAGAAAAAACAAAAGAGACAGAAACTTAATGACCTAATGAACAAAATTGCTAAACTAGATTATGAATATGCAGCGTCCCCATCTGATGATTTATATAAACAACGTCTTATTACACAAGCACAGTTTGATATTCTGATGTCTGATCAGGCAGCTGAGTTACTAATTAAGTCAAAATCTAACTACTTTGAGTTTGGAGATAAAGCTAGTAAAGTTTTAGCTCATCAGCTACGACTAGGGCTGCACTTAACGATTATTTTGTTGTCGATTAATCTAACGATTATTTTTTCGATTAATCTAATTGTTGCCTTGTTGTCTGCACTTAATAATGTACCCAAAATGAGGAAAAAAGAGAAATCCTCTTAATATTTCTATTTTTCCTTTAATCTTCTCATAACCTGCAATACAAACTCCTGTGTTAAAATGTACCTTCTCTGTACAGTCAAACATAAAATCTCTCATGAAATTAAAGCACGATTTTTATCAATTCAAAAAATGTTCAACTTGAATAACAAACAGAAGTAACTAACACACACCCCAGCACCTACACACAATCTCTCTTCCCCTCTAGTGTATGGGTCTACATGTCTCCTGTGTTGGGGTGACTGTAAGAACATTTAGGCATTACAGTGTTACATTATTAGAGTTAAATTAACACTGGGAGTGTTACTGCTTTAAGGTTAGACAAGCTATGGGAGTGTTACACCCTCAGTCTTAATTTAACTCTAATAGTGTTGATTTAACACTGGCAGATTTACTGTGTAAGCACACTTGATGTGTTTATAACTCAGCTCTGGGTCAGAGAACATTAAAATAGTGTACAATGTCATTATTTCTTCTGAAAAGATGCAAAACACTGAATTTAGACCAATAACATGAGATGATGTTAGGAGCTGTAGCAGAATCTCTGTTGTGTATTTTGTTTTAACAACGTTCTAATAATATGGATTTATTAGGACTTCCGTTTGTTACATATAACACAACTAGTGCTTTATGAGATGTTCTGTTGTTTTCTGTGAAAGTAATGACAATAAAAATAGTTATTTAAATAGAGAAACAACAGAAACAGCAAGTATGATGTGCTCTGCACTGCTGTGTGATGCTCGTGCACGTGAAGGGGAGTCGGATTCTGGCTGTGCTATTTTTTGAGTGGGTTCAATTTCAGACGATGGAGATTTGCGTTTTAGTCTGTGCTCCATGTTTGCGTGCCACAAGTTCTTATCAGTGACTGTGTTGGTTCTGAAAGTTGACTGAGAGAAATGCCTCTAAAGCAGAAGGTTCTCGTAGCTCTGTAGACAGAGGAAGAGTGAGCACGCCGAGTGCAGCGTCCAGACCATCAGTCCGTCTCACAATCCAAACTGAGCGAATGTTTCGCTGAACGTTTTCGCTGTAAACGTGTGCGGGAGTTTCCCGCATTATTAAGGCTAAAATTGTGGAAATCAAATAAATAGTGCGCAATTCCGCACTGAAATTCAGGCCCTGATAGCAGTAAAGGTTACTACTAACGTGCACATTAGCAACACATGCTAATATGTTCATATGGACTTTCTGGCCGTTATCATTGCTACCACTGTCGTCATCATCCCTGTCCCACTACTGTCACCATATCAGTTCACCTGAACATTACAACAACATCATATGATTATGATTTATCACAAACTTAGAATTAGTTGGCCAGAGGAGGATGGGTCCCCCATGTGAGTCTGGTTCTTCCCAAGGTTTCTTCCTCCAGCTCTGAGGGAGTTTTTCCTTGCCTCTGTCGCCGTTGGCTTGCTAACCGGGGATTAGGGATTAATGATTTGATGTTTGTTATTACTAACCCTGTAAAGCTGCTTTGTGACATGAGTTGTGAAAAGCGCTTTATAAATAAATTTGATTTGATTTGATTCACAGAGCCAGCACGACAACAGATGTATTTAAAATGGTTCAATCACACCTGAAAGTTGCTCATTTATGAAGTCAGGAATGCCAGCATAGCTAGCATTAGCTGCGCTCGTGTTTGTGCCCATAAAGGAGACCTCCGTCTTCTCAGGGTGTTTAACTTGAGTTTAAAATAAGTATTTGAACACCCTGCGAATTTGAAAGTTCTCCCACTTAGAAATTGAGGGGTCTGAAATTTTCATCTTAGGTGCATGTCCACTGTGAGAGACATAATCTAAAAGAAAAAAATTCAGAAATCACAATGTATGATTTTTTAAATAATTTTTGTTACTGCTGCAAATAAATATTTGAACACCTGCCAATCAGCAAACATTCTGGCCCTTAACGACCTGTTAGTTCGCCTCTAAAAAGTCCACCTCCACTCCACTTATTATTCTAAATTAGAAGCACCCGTTTGAGGTCGATAGCTGCATAAAGACACCTGCCCACCCCACACAATCAGTAAGACTCCAACTACTAACATGGCTAAGACCAAAGAGCTGTCCAAAGACACGAGAGACAAAATTGTAAACCTTCGCAAGGCTGAAAAGGGCTACGGGGCAATTGCCAAGCAGCTTGGTGAAAAAAGATCAACTGTTGGAGCAATTATTAGAAAATGGAAGAAGCTAAACATGACTGTCAATCTCCCTTGGACTGGGGCTCCATGCAAGATCTCGCCTCTAGCACTTTTCCACTAAAATAACTCTGGTTTTTGAACTGGTGCCGTTCGGGGGCTTATGAGAACCTCTGTGCTTTTTAGTGAAACAGCCCGCATTTCCACTAGTTTTAGTTGAACCAAGGATACGTCACGATGTACGTCATCAACAAAGTGGAATTATAAGCAAGATGGTGGAGCGCATCGACTACTTGTGAGCATTTGTGCTCTTGGTACAAATGTTTGTTTCACTTCACAAGTCAAATCTAGAGCTACTTCTGGCAATAAAAAGACACCAAAGACTTCACTATTTACCTCTTTAGCTTATTTATCATTTGCTCTCTTGAACGAACAAAACCTGCCAGAGCTAAATCCTCCATTCTCCTTTCTAATACTCCCCTCAAGTTTCTCCTGAAACTCCGGAGAACACCAAATAGATATCAAAAACTGAGTTTCTTCAGTGGACCACTGTACGCTACAAGTCGACATCTTTGTCTTTTGGTTTTGGACAGCGCATTTGGTTTGCACTGAAAAACCAAGTATTTTTTGGTTCCTGCTGCGAACGAACGTTCCTGGTTTGGGGCGGTATTTTTATTGGTGGAAATGCACTGAACGGTTCAAAATTTGGTTCGTGAATCAGAACGGTGCCGGTTCCGTGTTGGTGGAAAAGTGCTACTCGTGGTGTATCAACAATCATAAGAAAGGTGAGGCATCAGCCCAGAACTACACGGGAGGAGCTGGTCAATGACCTGAAGAGAGCTTCCAAGGTTACTGTGGCTAATGTACTAAGACGTCATGGTTTAAAGTCATGCATGGCAAAGAAGGTTCCCCTGCTTAAAGAGCAAAATGATTATGAAATAATCTGTAGACCATGGAATCCTAATGACACAAATATCAAATATCTGTCGACAAAGTGAAATTAAAAACCATGGATTTTTAGAAAAAGTGAATTTTGACCATTTGTCTGCTATGAACTGGAAGTTCCAATTGTGCGCTCGGCAACTTTCGGAAATCGACGGTGATGACGTCAGCAAAGGGAGACACCAGCCAACGCTGGTAGTGTATTGTACTGTAAACAATACAAAATGCCGAACTATTGTGTAGTTGGAGACTGCAAGAATGTTGCCGATAGATCGTTGGGAATTTCAACGTATGCATTTCCAAAGGATGATGCTGTTAGACGTGCATGGATCCGCTTTGTCCAGCAAACCAGACCGGATTTCCACGAGCCAGTTTCGGGTGCAGTTATTTGTTCCAGCCACTTCAAAGAGGATTGCTTTGAAATTCCATGCAAATCCATCCAAAGTTGTTAAGAGGAAACCGGTTTCAGGATCAGGTATGGGGTCTCATTAATTGAAAAATCATTTATTTATCATAATGAAAGCATTTTGATCCCAATATGCTTAAGGTCCCTTATGCATACTTGCTATCTATTGTAATTCTGGAATGTTTATTTTTATAAAGTGCCTGTTGAATCAAAATTTTAGCAATTGCTAGCCAGTAGACAATATTTCACAGTCTAAAACCCACCCTTTAGAAGCTTAACCCAGAATATATGTCTGTCACACGTTTGAAGCGAATGGCAAAACAACTGTGTACGAGTGTACGACTTAGTATTTTGTTTATAAAGGATTTATTATCAGTATTGCTGTTTATCTTAAAGTCATTAATAATATGGTAACATGAGTGTTTTATTAGTTCTTTTATAAGTGTTAAACCGTGAATTTGGCAACTGTGCTCTGCTGTCTAGTGCAGCCTGCTGTTGGAAACGGTGCCCGTGTTGCCAGATTCCACAGTATCCCCCATTTGGAACCAACTTTAATTGAGGCAAAATGAGAGGGCAAGTGCTTGGAATGTAGAGCGCATTACAGTATATGTCTCTGTAACATGCTTTAAAAATACTTTGGCTGTGCTGCCGTACTTTTGTAACCGGTCACGAGAGCCACCAATAAAGCACGGCGAGCCGCATATGGCTCGGGAGCCGCACAATGAATATCCCTGATATACCATAACCATTGCATTTTCTATAAAGTACTATTGGGGACCAGCATTTTTGTCTGTTATGAGTCCATATATAATGAGAGTATTCTAGTCTTTGGTCATCCTCAGATTCAAAGTCAAAATCACTGAAATCTGATGAGCTTGAGCTGCTACCGCTATGCATTTTTACAGTGAGTTGGTGAGACTGTAGCTTTGGACTCCCTTTGCTGACGTCATACACAACTGAGCCTCGTTTCCGTGTCTGAGAGAATTGGCTGTTTTCAGAAGCCGTCGGAATGGCCTACAAAATTCTTTTTTTTACAATTATAAGGTAGACTACAAACCGGATTCCAAAAAAGTTGGGACACTAAACAAATTGTGGATAAAAACTGAATGCAATGATGTGGAGATGGCAAATGTCAATATTTTAT